>JAODLJ010000002.1:40391362-40401562 GCA_027576115.1 Cathorops melanopus
GTCAACATTTTGGAAATTGTGTTCATTGAGATATTGTTTAAAATGTTACTTTTCAAAGGGGGTGCACTCATTTACGCTCAGCACTGTAAGCTGGATATCCTGTGACAGCACATTCTCAATGTGTATAAATGTATATGATTCTCTGGTTGTTTGCATTCCTTTTAAAGACTGTAGCACTAAAATGTGCATATTAAAGCCGGTACTAAAAAGGATTTTCAGGCAATCGCTTGTGGCCGGAAAAGCAGTTCTTACAGACCAAGAAAGCCACCATTCTGCTGTTTGTGGCACACACAAATGTTATTGTCCCTTTAATGAATTGAAAAGCACAACACACAGGTTCATATTAAATCCCTGCTGCACAATGGCAGCACAACACACACACACAAAGCAGACTTGAGTTTAAAGGGAAAGCTGATAACCCAGACTTCCTGGCCCTCCCCATGGCCTGCTTATTGTCTGTTTACTCAGTAATATAAAGCGTCTTGTCCGCTGACGTGAACCTGCTATATGAGATGATTTGTCACATTAGTTAAACAGGCTTTCACAAAGACTTTATAATTAGCTTAGTTCAGTCTCTCTTTTTCTTTTACATTCAGTGCTCCCTCTATTGCCATGGTGTATTCAACCCCTTGTAAGCAACAGTGTATTTTCAGATATATGATACCTCACAATGGCTTGCATTAGCTTCATTTAGGCCCTTTTTCGATTAAGCTTTTAATGTATAAAGCACGTCGACAAAGATGGTACTGGAGTAATTGTGGCAGGTCATTTTCGTGTGTGTGTGTGTGTGTGTGTGTGTGCGCTTTAATGAGAGAGAGACTTTTTAAGGCTGCTCACCTGCTGTCTGTAATGAACCCTAAGGGACTCACTACAGTGCACACCACAGAGGAAACACACACACGCGCACAGATAAAATCACCTACACCCAGCACCTGCAGTAGTTATTTATTCTCTGCCAGTTTTGTGAAATATTCTGTTGTCACGCATATATGACATCAGTTTCATGCCTTTTCACTGTGAATCCCTAGATTGAAATGGGTGAAATCTTGTGTATTCTTTCCCGTTCTTTACTGTTCTGGGCCTCGTTCATGTGACATAATAATCGTGCTTGTGAACATGCTCCAAGGATACTCCTGTTTACATTTAACCTGCATCACTCCAAATGGAAATAAACCAGCCGTGCTAGAATCTGTTTCTCTGCTGCTCTGGTTATCTCTGGTGCGAGAGATAGAGATGTAAGATATTATAGTGAGTCTGCGTAGCGTGTAGTGGGGAGCAGCTGCTTATAGTCTGTGTGTGTGTGTGTGTGTGTGTGTGTGTGTGTGTGTGTGTGTGTGTGTGTGTGTGTGTGTACGCATTCTGGCTACCCTAATGCTTCATTTTTCTGACATTGTGCATGAATAAACAAAAGCAGCATGATGCTCTCCACCTGGAGTCTCTCCAAACTTGCCGGCACACTCTCGCACTCAGACACAGCGGCCCCCTCTCTGCATATGTGCAGTGACAATGGATTCAGGCAAACAGTGTAGGACAAGAGAGAGAGAGAAATGCTGTATGTGATTCGGACTCCTTTGTGTCCGATGCGGATGAAAGAAGGAAAAAGAAGAGGGGAGTGGTAATGTCGTTATTCTGCCTTATGTCAGGTGCTACACAAACACACATATACGCTCTGTTTGTTTTTGGCATTGAAAGAGATGCTCCGAAGTGCTCTGTGTGTGCAAGGTTGGGTGGACAACACACACACACACGTGCGCGCGCGCTCCCACGCACACATGCAGAGGGTTAGGTCCAGAGAGGGATGTTGCTTGTCCCCCAAAGAGCCCTTACCACGCGGGCCGCTACCTGAGGGAGCAGGGCCGGCACACGCGCAGCACAAAGCCTGCAGCTGCTAATGAGCTACTGTTGTACACTTTGATGAAATATAATTGCATTACGGTGGGTAAATAAAGGCTGCACATGTTGTCACAGCATATGCTACCCAGTGTCACAACAGGAACAACAAGCTGGAGGTGAAAATCCCCAGGGAGCAGAAGGTCCTGCTCTGAGCCACAGGAGACCCAACTACACTCCTCCTCCATTCTCTCTCTGTCTCTCACCGTCACTTTTCCTCTCATCTTTACCCATCTGTTTAGTTTTCATTTTCTATGATTCTGCTTTCTGACTTAATTTACCCCTTTCAAGCTGAATCTATCGTACACTATCCAGCATGCGCTATAAATAACCATGTTTAAATAGTAATCATGCATTTCATACAGCAGACTCACCTTTGAGCATGTAATTTATATTACTTTTTTTTTTGCCAATTTTGCTACAATATTTGAGTATATAGTAACTGAAATTTGCTGTCTTAATACCTATCTCCAGGCCATCCGTCTTTCACTGGAGCAGACTTTACCGCCAGAGCCCAAGGAGGAAGCAGGAGAACCAATCAGTAAACTACGTATCCGGACGCCCAGCGGAGAGTTCCTGGAGAGGCGTTTCCTGGGGAGTTGTAAGCTCCAGGTTCTTTTCGACTTTGTGGCCTCCAAAGGCTATCCATCAGATGAGTTCAAACTGCTCACCACTTTCCCCCGTAGAAATGTGAGTCTGCATACACCCACACACACCATCGCTTTCCAGCCATAAGTCCTCCTTCGCCCTTAACAAACTTAACATCTATGGTGATATTAGAAGGTCTATATTTGATGCTAAGTCATTTTTTAATTCTTGTCCACCTGTGGGGCAGTAATTACAGTACAGGCACTAGATGTGTGTGTGTGTGTGTGTGTGCACGTCATTGTGTGTGCGAGTGTTACAGCTCAGCAGGAAAAATAGAGTGTATAATTGGCTAGTTAATTCCACCATGTGGCTAGAGTTTGTTGCTCGACTTTAATCCCTTAGTGTTTGTGCATGCGCGCTCGGGCATGTGTTTCTGTACTGTAGGACACTACAAATACTCACACACCTGCACAGTAATTAAAATCTGTGCGTCACTAATTAGCATTTTTCGTGTTTTTTTTAAAACATCTATCCACAAGTGCATGCATAATTTTCAGAATATTAATTAGGGTCTTTGATGGAGGAAAAAACACTGGCTACTTAGGATACAGTCAGCACATTTCTCCTGCGTGAGTAGGTTTTTCTACAGCATTACAGAGTCATTAGAGAACTGGGTGTGCTTGCTCTGCGGCAGGTAGATAACGAGCACTGCCCTTAACGACCTGACTAATTAACAGCATGGAAACAGAAATGGGCTTTCCATTAATCAGGAGAAGTGTGCAGGCCTGCCCAGACAGCATGCCATCTGAGCCCATGGGGATCTGGAGGACGGTCCCCACAAAAAAAAAAACCCACACACATACATGGAAAGAAAAAAAAGCACAAGTCAACACTCTCATTAGGCACATGTGTAATCATATAGCAAAATATTAACACTATATTAATGAATATTTACATAAATATACATATACCATGAGTATTATATATAAATATACACACGCACAGTACTGTGTAAATAGTCTTAGGCACATGCAATGAAATGCTGTCGAGCAAAGATGCATTCGAAAATAAATGTTTCAACATGAAAAAAAAAATACCATCAAGATCGGTAAGCAGTAGTGCATGAAAAAATTCAATGTTTGGTGAGACGGGCCTTTGCTTAAAAAAAAAAAATGGTCGTCTCAGGTACAGTTAATGCAGTTTTATAAGGAACTGAGCTGTAAGTTTTGCTGAGACTCTTATAGAATCAGCTGCCGTTCTTCTGGAGACTTTGACTGTCGCACTTCCTTCAAATTTTTGCAGCAAAACCCAGTAGCCTTCATTTACGTTTTTGTCTGAAAAGTGGTCTATGTAATATGCTGCTTTCTTTACTGACATACAAACACGTTTTTTTTTCTGTAACATTTAATTTTGTGTTGGAAATCTAGAGTGTTTTGCACTGTTTCCATAAGTCTAACAAAGTTTGTACTAAAAACAATAAGGTGCCTAAGACTTTTGCACAGTACTGGCGTGTGTGGGTGGGTGTATATATAGAATATAAAGCTAACCCACCACTTCATGTTGCATCCACATGAGCTTTTTGTTTAAGAATCGGAGGAGAGCTGTGTGTGGTGAAAAGTGTATCCAGCGTTGGAGTGAGTTTACAGAGTTGAGCACGGAAAGACTGGCAGTGTTTCTCGCTGTGAACACAGTGCCCAAGTTTAATCCTCCTCCTCTCTCTCCCTCTCTCTAGTTCTCCTTGCTGTAATTAAAATCATCTCTTCCACAGACTCCCCATCCTTCCCTCAGGATTAGAGCTTGCAGCACTATTGCATTTGTAATTCAGCACAAATGTTTAAACTTCATCTCACCCTCTTTCTCTTTCTCAGCTCCACACCCAGAAACCAAGCTAATTGCCAGCAATAAGTGAGTGAACAAACAGAGATGGGGTCTGTGAGGTGGGGGAAGTACCTAGTGGCCGAACGCGTTGTTTCTCTATCCATCCTTGCTGCATTGGTGCTCGTCCTTTTGTCAGGTCCTGGTTGTTCTCTCCTTCTCTTTGAGCACCTGCCTTCGTTGAGGGAGAGCTCGAGGAGGGATTAGCACTAGCTTCTGCATTCTCCATTTATTCATATGCTCTTTAATGCAATGCCAGAGTTCCATAGGCCGTCACACCCTATTCATACTGCCTTCAATACCGTGGCGCAGCCATCTCGGCTGCTGTTGGGAGTCCGTACAAGTTCTCATTTTTGATGTTCGTGATGACTTCTGTAATGGTTTTTAAAAAGGTTTTCTCCATACTCTTTCTGTCTTGAGCAGCTATTTTCACTGTCTGAAAGTGAAGCCATCCCAGCATGATTCAATGTGTGTTTTAAGTTTGGCGTCTCTGATGTTGGCATGCGGTTCTGTTTGTGTGTTTAGATTGGCCCTTCGCCTGCGATGTGTAGAGCCTCTCGCGCAGCCATGCTAAAGGCTAGCCAGGAGGCAAGGCTGTGCACTCTGCCAGGGAACAAGTTCTCTTGCCTGTGACCCCCGCTTTAGCTGTGCACCAACTTCAGCTACCGCTGACACCCTTGCTACCCTCCTGCAGCCTGATAATGATCCCCTACTGCTTTCCTAATTGGCCAAATAAACACTTCACAACACGGTGCTAAGTCAGACCTGGGTATTGGATTTTAATTAATGGTGAAGGGCCCTAAATGGCTTCATTACAAACGCGTTGTTTCAGCTGCACGTTTTGCCCTGTTTCAAAGCCAGTTTATGGCCCATGCGCTGTTTATTTTCCCCTGACTCCTTGCAGTGTATGGGCCAGTTCTTTTGATTCAGCCTAATGAACTGCAATATTTATCTGACTGCCTTTTGAAGTGGTGGTGCCGAGCTCAACAAAGCCAGAATTACATCACTGAGAGCTCAGCTGCTGAGTTCATTGTTAATTTAGTTTAAACTTCAACTGTGCCATTCTAATTTAGTTTGTTTTTTCCTCAGTCTGCCTTGTGTAGGTTTGCTCTGTAGACTCGTCTTCATAACATCCACCTGCTTTATTGTGAAAGAACTGTATTGTGATTTTAATTAGGTTGTTCCATGGTAATCCTTCAACATTCTTTTACTGAAATTAATTTTGCCACTTTGGCAGCTGCAGATGATGGTAGTAAATCCTGTTTCTGCCGCATGGAAGCTACGTCACTGCCGGAAAATAAAAGTGTATTGTTTGACTTTCTCCATAATTTATTTATTCTTTGATGTTTTTAACACCGGTGTTTAGATTCTAGATACAGCCTTCATCAAACCTTTTTTTTTTTTTTTTTTTTTCACAACCTACACAGCGAAATTAGCAGGACTGAATTAACTCCAGCAGGGCTGAACCTAATTAAACTCTGTCGATGTAAATTGAACTCTGTAGGAGTCCGTATATGTGCACTTTAACCCAGTCTTATGCTTAGTTTACACGTACCCGGGTATGTACAGAAACTGATAACCCCGCCTCTCCGTTTTCAAAAATATCCACGATTACACCAGACCGTTCTCCAAAATATTTGCATTTACACGGATCCGCATAGATACACGGCTAAGTGCTATTATGAGCATGCCAAACATGTAGGTGGCAGTATAAGGAGAAGTATAAAGCCATATTAGCCTATCAGAATCGTATTGAATTTGTCTTGGTGGAAGGAAAAGTGCCTGAAAAACTGCGACCCTCTTCGCAGTCCTTCTCCTCTGCTCCTCATAAAGCAGTCGTAGTCCTATTTGCAAATGCAAACAAACCAAAAGTGTTTGCAAATATGTAAAAAGGACGACCACCTGTGTTGCATCCATGAGACCATCAAACCAAAATATTGAGCGCCTGATGCAAATATTGTTCTGTGATGCATATCATGACGTCGGGAAAACCTAAAACTCCGTTTTCCACTATTTACATGCAGGCATGAAAACGGAGTTTTCAGAAATCTCCACTTTGCCTGGAGTTTTCAAAGATATCCATTTTCAGTGACTGAAACCTCCGTTTATGTGTAAATGAGAGGTGCAACCGCATAAATAAATATGCGTCGTCATAGATATCCGGCTACGTGTAAATAGTTCATGCAGTTTATTGTGAAGGACATGCTTGGTTCCTTGTGTCTGACTTTACCAAGCAGGTTGTTAGTCTGCTGTTGATTTGCCTTTGTGCCTTGCCTGACCATTGCCTATTTTTGACTCTGCCATTTGTCTCACAATTTGGATTTGTCTATCAGTTTGCTGGAATAAACTCCCTTTCAAATTTTATATTTATCGGTCACCTGTGTTCTTGACGGCAAAACAGGATAGTTTCTTTCAAAGCAGCTTTTAGCACCTTTAAATTAATGACATCAGTTAAACATTTAGCTTTTACTTTTTAATATTTGAGTACATTTAAATGTAGCACTTTTTAGTTTTTGATTCATCTCTACTTTCACTTAAATGTAATTTCTCAGCACTATTTCTCACCCCTGTGGTTTATTTGTTAATTTAACTTTAGATGTTGATTATCGTAGGTTGAGTTGATGATAAAAAAAAAACTATAGCCTAGTAATTTTAGCAAATTTATAGGTGGTACGATGGTGTAGTGGCTAGCACTGTCACCTCACAGCAAGAAGGCATACACAGCAATTCTTGCCATCAAAAATGATCACTTTTCTCAGTAATTAAAAACAAACAAAACCATGTAACGTAAAATGATCAATGATCTGGTTTATTTTTACACCCAAACACTTGACGCTCAGGCATCTTTAGAGTTGTTTACAACAATTTAGAAATGAAGTGTCCACAAGCTCTACTAGCCTCTGTAAGTCAGGTGGGGAGTAGGTGACATCGCGATTTATACTCAGAGCACGATATTTGAACCTCAGAGGCAGTAAGATGGCAGTGCCCAGGGGCATTGTTTTTCTTTTAAAAAAAAAAGTCTGGATACAGGTACAAATATGAACAAGTCAACACTCAAACATGTCTTGTATGGATATTATCTGTCAGTAGACAGAGTTTATCTTTTGGGTTTTGTTTGGCTTTAACAAGGCAGTTTTCCTTGGTCATAAAGCACCCTAGCTTATGAAGCTACTCTAATTGACCATTCATGACATTTGTTTTAATTAGTATTTGTCACTACATTTTGTGAGAAATTTTGAGTGCAATGTTATATTGTTTATTTAATGTTTTCTTATGTAAAAAAAAATGCTGGGGTGTAAACTTTTTGTACTGACCTTATAGTGCCATATTGCTACATGAACTGTCTTTCAGTCTTCCATTATAAGAAGGTTTCTCTGAGTAAACACTTTCCATTCTTTTCTCATTGTCAGCAATACTGTCCATGCTAGATTATGATTAGGTGAAAAAAACCATTGGGGAATTCTTTTGAAGAACATGGCTTCAGAACTGAGCTGATATGCTACATGTATACAAGCATTGAGGTCAAACTCAATCAGTTGTCTACTCAAAATCAGTTTCTCTTGAAAATGAAGAACAACTTTGGGACAGACTGACAGATGCTAACAAAAGGGATTTCACACAATAGGTTCCTGAAGCATTCAACCAGCAATTAAAGTAAAAGAAAAAATGAATTTAAAAAATATATGAAGTTATAACAAGGTTTCTCTTATTTTGTTACTGGTTCTGACTGGTTCCGAAGTTTATCAAGAAGTAGAGCTGGTAATCGAACTTGATCAGGATAAGTGCTGATTGGTTACAAAGTTTCGCTATTGTTACACTCATTCTTACAACATGACATAGTGGCTTTGCTACTCGTTTTTGTGTAACTTTGATAACGCGAGAGCAACTGTTCATATCAACTGATCATGATTCACCGTTCTGGTGATTGTAATGCTTATGCGTATGTGCATGCGCAGTGCGCTATTGTTATACTCATTCTTACAACATGATGACGTAGTGGCTTCGTAAACTATTCTTACAATGTACAATGCAACAATGTAAACTATTCTTATGAACAAAGTCTTAGTGGAGAGAAGTAGCACTGGTAGCAAAAACATCAGCAAAAGTTAATGCTGACACCTTTCTGTTTTAGTCAGCATTAACTTTTTCAGCAGTTTGTGCTACAGTAGCTATTCTGTGGGATTGGACCGTATGGGCTAGCTGTATATGGGACAATGTATATGGGACAAATATTGACCCTATCACCGGTTCACTAGTTATCCTACTTTTGATAGATACTAACCACTGCATACCAGGAACACCCCACAAGTTGTGCCATGTACCAAGATGGGTTATTTTAACTTGTCAAGGTCAAAGCCTCTTAAGCTCTTGTTAGTGATCATGATTGACTAAAGCTGGTAACTTCTCTGTGCCAACATTAAAAAAAGGTTTGTTTGATGGCACTCATTTGGACTGGCCAACACACAGTACAAGGAGAAAATCCAAGGAGCTCAGTGCACATCTGAGATAGTGGGTTATAGATTTGTGCAAATCGGGAATGTCTCCTGGAGCCATTTCTAAACAACTGCAAATTCCAATATCATCAGTTTAAACAATTGCACATAAGTACAAGTTATTGGGAGGTGTAGCCACTTTACCCAGCCAGTTTGCTGGAAGAAAATCCAAACTATCACCCTCAGCTGAGAGGAAATTGGTTCAGATGGTCACGTACAACCCAAGAACCACCAAGTCACAAGCATGTCATGAACTGGAAGCAAATATGTAGACTGTGCTTAAAAGTTAGGTCTGTGACAGGAAACACACAAATTAACTTAAACTCCACCAATTCTGCCAAGTTGAGGGGTCAAATATCCAACCAGAATTGCCATAAACTTGTTGATGGCGACCAAAATAGTCTGGTCAAGGCGAAACTTGCTAAGGGACATTTAACTAAAGATTAGGTGTGCTGTATGTATAGTTTCGACCCTGTGTGTATAATCTTGACACTGTGTTAATTTCAGAAAATCCAAAATAAATTAAAACTTGTGCACCATATTTTTGTTGGGTTTTTTTTCCTGTTAAAGATGTATATTGTACATTCAATATTGCCATGACATTCATGTCCATGATAAACTTCTATTCCAAAATTACAAATTAATTACGAAATTACAAAACAAAATGTCAATTACAAAAAAGGCATTATGTATCATTGAATGTCAGTACCACAGCACATGTTTAATTAGAAAGCTAATAAGTATTAGACTTTTTTTTTTAAATGATTAGCACCTTACAAAACACAATATCTACACAAGCTTATCATGACAACTGACATAAACCTTCCTAAATATCTATAAAGACTAATTATAACAAGCATCATCTGGCATATGTTAAGGTAATCTAACATGTGAGACATACTGTATAGATTTTTGGGAACATCCTGCACATGTCATGATACTTTCCAAAGTGACGTAAAATGTCAAGTGATAATTTTCATGTTAGAGAAACTACACGTAACACAGTAATTAAAGTGTTATAGCATTGAAACTCACGTCATTGTAAAGGATCAGAGAAAATATGTACAACTCATTTAGTGTTGTATCATTTCTACCTTCACAGAAATCTCATTGTTAAAAAAACAAAAACAAATTTAAAGCTCACTTTCCTTAATGACTTGAAATATATGCATAACCTGATCATTACAGTGTAAGTGAACTTCCATATGTATTCATAGTAAATTACATAAGCAAAAGTCAAAGTCCTTCCCACGCCATGTGGCGCAAAGGGCGGCCCTGATCTCCGTTTCCGTAGCCCTTGGCCTCTCGCCTATTACATAGCTAGGGTTACAGTGGGGGGCTAGTCCTCTGGTAA
>JAODLJ010000002.1:43427265-43438201 GCA_027576115.1 Cathorops melanopus
CATTTGATATGTTGTCTTTGTACTATTTTCAATTAAATATAGGGTTTCCATGATTTGCAAATTATCACATTCTTTTTAATTTACAATTTACACAGCATCCCAACTTTTTTGGAACTGGGGTTGTACACGGAGATGAACAATCATTCACAGGCAATTTAGAGTAGCCAGTTGCTCTAATCCGCATGTCTTTGGACTGTGGGAGGAAACCCACACAGGAACAAGGAGAACATGCAAACTCCACACAGAAAGGCCCCAGTCAGCCACAAGGCTTGAACCCAGAATCATCTTGCTATGAGGCGTCAGCGCTAATCATTGCACCAACATGCCATCTGAAAGATCACAATTATTTGGAAACTTTTTAATAGCATGGATTACTAGAAAACCATACAGTATACCAACAACTACTGTATACTGTACTATATCATCTTGGAAAAGCTATCTACATCAGTACTCCAGGTGACTATATGTTCTATTACAGCTCAAATCATAATCAGCTGAAAAAATAAACTGTGGTCAGAAGAAGACACATACAGGTAGTTATGAATTCTCAAGTTTATCATTAATTAACAGTTGATTGGGTTTGATCTCGAACTATTTTGAGAGCATCTTTGCAGTTATTCCAGAGAACACAGCTATACTGTCTCTGTACCGTATATGCAAAAAATATATATTTCTCATAAGAAAACTTGAGAGTCATATTGGTGTTGTGGATAATATCAGAGCTCATGAGAAACAACACACTATAGAATCCTCTTAATTGTACTTTCCCAGACACACACATATACACACTCACTTATATCCATAAGTCAGATTATAGTGTCTTATACAGCAGCACTACATTTCACACACTTCAATATGTCATGCAGAATGTGTTGCTCACACAACCTGTCATTTGCACTTTAGAATCCATCACCCAGAAACATTCTGTATGCTTATTAAGCTCAAAGAGAAAAGTTATGGTGAATTATGGTGGGTAAGTAGCTCCGAGAGGGCTGATAATGGCCAATGGATCATAGCTTTATAAACACCATTTCTCTTCCATTCTCCCTGTGCACCACTAATGTGGACATTTTTAAAGCGTTAGTATAGTACTTTTAGGAGTTGGAGAATTGACTGTTTGTATCCACAGCAGGTCCTACAAGAAAGCCTCAAACCAATTATCCAAAAGTCTTGATATTGAATTTTGGTTTTTGGATTGGACACCATCCCAAAAGCTGACAATATTACTGGCCATTTCAGGCACTAAAAACAATGAAGAAGCCAAACTTGGATCAGATTAACTCTGAAAGCACTGGTCCCAGGTAGGCAAAGCTTCAGTTTCCAGTTGTATATATTAGGAAAATATCTTCAGATAAATAAACATGTCATTGGTTTCATAAAGCCAATTGCTTTGTTTGAGCAGCTACTCAAAACTCAATGCAGTTCCTCTACCCATCTGTTTGTGTGGGAGAGAGAAGGCAAAATGTAAGCACAATAATCATGCTTTTATAAGAAATTATTTGGCATATCATACACAAATGGTTGTTGGGAACAGCAAAAACAAATGTGCTTTGACTGGGATATCTCCAAGTGAAAGTTTGCTTGTGTAGCATGCAACTGCATACAGCTGCAAAACACCAAGTGACTGGTGCAAGTGATGGCAAGCTATTAAAGTAATTTAGTAATAATAATAAGTTCAACTTATAAAGCGTCTTTCTCACACCCAAGGTCACTTTACAATTACAAAAAAAGAAAAAAAAGTCCACGAAAAGAGGGTCAGGATGTAATTCCAATGGCGTAGCTACCCACAGTCCCACCAAAAGGCGCACGAAGGTATGTCCCACACCGCCTGCACAGCCGCCACGACGCCACTGGGCAACATGGCTCAGAACACCACGCCATGGATCCACAAACTGAGCACAGAAGCACTGCTGCACAGAGCGCTAGTATGTCCCAAACTACCTGCACAGTCACTGCAACACCACCAGGCAACATCGCTCAGAACACTGCACCAAGCACAGAAGCACCGCCACACAGAGTGCTGGACAACCCCAATGTTAAAAGGAGCAACAAGCTCACTGCAGTCCATAGGGAGGAGCACAGACATCACCCATGGCGGACCAAATCCTGAAGGAAACTGACGCCCAAAACTGGCGTCAAAATACAAAAAGAAAAACAAAGGGGGGGGGGGAAGAAAAAGAAAATGCTCAAGTGAGAAGTGGCAGCCAAAATGTGCACAGCTTACTCTCAACTGGAAATGGAAAGGGGAGGCACAAAACAGCAATTCTGATATTTTCAACATTGTGTAGTGTCCTAGCTGTAAGGTGTGTTAACAGTCAGGAGTGGCTTCCTGTAACTTTCCATACTACATCATGATGGACTTGACCTGATACCAAAAGTACACCATGACAAGTACACAATGAAGAGGATACAAGGCACTGTTTATGATGGTCATCAGTTTGGACACCATTCTCTTCTGTCCAGTAGTCAAGACTTAACCAAATGACAGAACTTGCTGCCTTGATGTGTTTTTAAATCGGTGGACCATTACCTTTTCACTTAAGCATTATACAAAAGTGCTGATTGCCTTGGACTATCAGAACTCTTCAGAATCAGTAAGTATGAGTCTCAGTTGGAATTTAACCTTGACCCTGCCATTAAGGGTCTTGGCCATTCAAGTGGCGCTAACCCACTAACCTTGAGAGAAAGGGGGGAGTAGGTGGGAGTTGAGAGATTGACTTTATCTTGGCACTTCCTTCATGTGGAGTGGATGTCGCTGACATGTCACCTTAAACCATCAAGAGATTTTTCCCTCAGGAGTTGACTTAAAATAACCCTTTCAGGCTTTAGTGCACACACACACGCATGCACATGCTTGTGAGAAGACAGATAGTACTTGCTTCGCCTGTCTTGCTTCCCTAAACACCGTCAGCAAAAACACACGCCAAAGGGTGTTGTGATGTTTCTACCGTCAAACAAAGCTGACCTTCTGTCCTCATACTACCCCCAAACCAGCTTCGTCTCAACTCCCCCAACCCCCCCTCATCCCTCTCCACCTGCATGTAATGATCTGAAGATAGTGTACCTTTAGAGGCTTTGCCAGGTACTTTACTACACTGTCTATGATGCAGCTTGAACTGGTCTCGGAGCCCTACCTTACCCTCCTACAGACAATCATTTTAAAATAATGAGTTCCTTGTACTAAGAAAAAACTTGAAAACCTGCTTACTTGAACCTCACTTACATGGCAGTTGTTGGTGACAGTCAATAAATGTTGAATATATGTAAATATGGAATGTGAAAGGAAGGTGAATGTAAAACTATAGCTGTTACACTAACAGTCAGAGGTTTTAGACAGACATAAGACGAAGTCTTGTCAAACACTGGAGGAATACATTAAAAAAAATTCCAGTCTATTACAGTCATTATGGTTTCCATGTGCCATCAATCCAAAACTGATTGTCATATTGACTTCTTTGCTCTGTTACCGTGGCCCTGTTACTGAAAGGACAAATTATAGAAATTTTCGATAATTCTGTACAGTAATTTCTTCTGGGTTCTCCCGTTTCCTCCCACCTCAGTAGGTGGAATGGCAACTCTAAATTGCCCCTAGATGTAAATAAGTGTGTGGTGCTTTAAAATAGATGATAGATGTCACATCCAGGGTCTTGCATATTCTCCGGATCCATTACATTAACATTAACAGGATAAAGCTAATTTATTGAATGAACAATGAAGATTTCATGAAAAAGTTCTACAAAAAAAAAATGTGCAAACACTTGACCAAATTCATCAACTGCCCTAAGGCTTCTATCATATGTGAGCTTTGAGTAAAGATAATATTTTTTTTTCTATGAAGGAGTAGAGTATATGTCAAGATTAATGTTAGTAATAATAAACAGTATTTATTACAATAATAAAAAACAATAATAAAAAATTTATTTATTATTATTTAAATAATAAACTACATACAGTAGTTCATAGCACAGAAGTGGTAAATAAAGATTGGCTTGAAAAAGGCAGAATTATTTTAATATATGATATTGAGGAGTAGTTTACAGGATAATATAGCACTGTTAGTAACTGACTAACAATAAACACTTAATGTCAATAATGATATAATTTGAAATGGGGCAATAGATTAAAGATTTATGTGTTATAAACTGTATGGTGTAGGAAATATGTCATTGTGGCTTTAATTAATGACAAGATCAGTTTTGTTGTTTCAGTTACATTAATCTTTATTATATAGATTTATATTTATAGATTTAAATTGTAGATTTTGATGAGATGAACTGATCCTGCATCATATCATTCTGAGTAAATAGTGTCTGAACTAATTTAGAACTAACTGAATACTTATCGAAGACCCATTCTGTGTTTTTGCTCACCACCACAGATGTACATGAAAATGAAAATGTATATATGTATAAAATGTATATATCTTCGAGTTATTTTTATGTAGTCTCATTTCATGTGGTTGCTATTGCAAAAGAGAAATTCATGTTGTTTCTCAGCAAGACAGATAAGCATCACATCTATATGGGTGTACATCTGTGTGTGGGGGGTAGGGGTGGGTGTGTTTGTGTATGTGGTAGGCCTTTGGAGAGGATAATACCCTTATATTTTAGACCACATCAAAGAGAGAGGCCTCACAATTGTCACATCCCATCAGCAGGCTCGTCCACGTGAGAGGGGGGACAGGCTCACCGTCCTGCTGCAGATCAAAGACGGCTAATGTTACCAGTGCTCAGGTCGTGGGAATAGACCGTACTTTTAGACACACACACAAACACACACACGGCATGCCATCTTCATGCTCAAAGTCAAACATACCTCACTTACCTTCACAGTCCATACAAGTCAACCATGCTTTATGTCTATGGTAAGTGTATATGAACTTTATAGGCCTATTTCAATGACAGGTTTTCTAACCATAATTCAGGTTTGTTCAAAATAAAACATGCAAAAGAAGGAAAAATCGCTTCAACACTGCTTCAGTCTGACATTCCCTCTGTTGCCTGAAGCTCTTAACATCATTCATGACCTTATAAAACTTAAACTCAGTTAAAAGCACAGCTTTTAGTGGGGCATTAAAATGTGAAATTTTCCCCCAACCTCCTCCTCATTCTTTGCTTTTTACTAATGCAAATGCAATAAAAAAAAAACATCCGAGACTCTCTTAGACTCAATAAAAAGCCTTTAGACATGGACTTGTGCTACTGACAATGAGATTAACAGTCAACAGACAAGCATCGACCGCCAAATAACTGCCATGAATGTGTCTCCTCTGCATATACTCACATTTTATTGTGCCTGTATGAGGTTAGGCTTATTTTACTGCCATGTTAGCTTGGTTTACTTACTATTGTGCCGTAAAAGAGAGAGAGAGAGAGACTCTAGAAAAGCATGAACATATTGCTATAAGAGGCCCTGTTCTCCCCTTGTTGCAGTGTGAAGTAGTGCGATGATGATGGGATGATGTAGGTTCACACACGCGCGCGCACACACACACACACATTTGTTCCAGTTTTTTTCTGTCCTGTGGCTCTGTGTGTCCAGAGGTAATCTCCGTGGGAGCAGCTGCAGCTTCAGATACCAACAGCTTGAGAGGCGACAAAAGGCTGCACATCATCCCGAATCTCTGTCTCTCCTTTTCTCCATTTCTCTCTTTCTCTCTATCAGTCAAAGACCATGACTAAAGCATTCACAGAACCAGAAATGGTTCTCACTAAGTGATTGTTAGTGATCGTTCGCCGGGTTGAGTCACAGTTGTGCACATTCACCTCTGGAGCGGCCAGTGAAAGAGCTGCAAAACATGTCAAGCATATTTTTACTGTCAAGACAATACTACATAACATGCAAGTTCTGTGACAAGTGTAAGACACAATCTGTGTGAGTTCCAGCTGCAGTTCAACTATAGAGATATACCCGGAAAAAAAAAAATGAGAGTAGGAGAAAAACACACTACACAAATAATCAAACAAACAAAGAAATAAACTGTACTTTTTGGTATAGCACTTCCACAAATTACTTGTCTAACATCTCTTGCATAAAGTGTGAAATGTGTCCACATGGCTGACATTTTACTCTCTTACTCTGTTTCTCAAACTGGAAACACACAACATTCTAACCACTTTCTTATTCTTACCATTAAAATTATTTGTTCACGTTAGTAAGTTAGATGCGACATTCTGACACGATATACAGTACCAGTCGAAAGTGTGGACACAGCTTCTAATTCAATGTTTTTTCTTTAATTTTATTAATTAAAAAACACTTCATGCCTAAAAGTAATGATGGATGTCGTTTCTCTTTACTTGGTCGAGTGGTTCTTGACATAATATGGATTATGACAGTTGTGGAATAGGGCTATTTACTGTATTTTTATTATTTACTATTTACTGTTTGATCTTAAATGCATTAAGAAGGCAAGAAACTCATCTACTATAACTTTTGACAAGGCACACCTGTTAATTGAAAAGCTTTCCAGGTGACTACCTGATGAAGCTGGTTAAGATAATGCCAGCAGTGTGGAAAGCATCATCAAGATAAACGGTGGCTACTTTGAAGAATCTAAAATCTGAAACATATTTTGTTTTTTAACACTTTTTTTGTTTGCTGCATAATTCCATATGTGTTCCAGAGGTTATTTCATAGTTTTGATGTCCTCAGTATTGTTCTACAATGTCGCAAATACAAAATACAGAAATACCTATGAATGAGTAGAGTAGAGGTGTCCAAACTTTTGACTAGTACTGTATTTCAGCAGTCATACTGACCTAGAATATGAGCGAAGGAAAGATACCAGTCAGGGCATCTACTTAATCATATTAGCATAGTCACAGTTGGCCATCCTATTTCAAAAAGATGCAATGGCAGACTTGATGATGCTTGACTGCTGTTGCTATTACGCCGAAAGGAGAATACAACAGATATTAAAATGATCAAAAACAGTCCATGAGGCTGATTTAGAAATGAATGAATGAATGAATGAATTTCCACTTTGGTTACAGGTTTCTGCTCTGAAATGCCGCCATTGTGTTCCACGTCACGTTGGCAGCTGTATTACCACCGTTGAAACCTACAGCTATAAGGAAGACGCCTGTGTCTCTGCTCACCTCACTTTCGACCCCTGTATGTCTCTTTTTGTGTTTCTTTATGATCATTGCACCCCTGAGATTGTTAATATAACATAACAGCACTGCAGATCTTAAATGTAAAACTCAATTTAACAATCTCTGTAGTACACTATTTAGAAAGCATTGCACATTCAGGATAAGAGCTTTGGCTTTTCTCTACTCATGCACCCCGAATCTCTCACACACACACGACTTACATGTATCACGTTAATAATAACTCCCTAGCTCCCAAAACACCTCCCACTGCACATCCTAACTAACCCATGCCCACACCTGCTACAACTGAAAGCATGCTAATTATATCTACTGATGATGTTTGACTGGTGCTGCTGTTATGCAGAAAGGAGAATACAACAGATATTAAAATGATCAAAAACAGTCCATGAGTCTGATTTAAAAATGAATGAATGAATTTCCACTTTGGTTACAGATTCTGCTCTGAAATGCCGCCATTGTGTTCCACGTCGCATTGGCAGCTGTATTACCACCGTCGGAACCTACGGCTATAAGGAAGAAGCCTGTGTCTCTGCTCACTTCACCTTGGACCCCGGTATTTCTCTTTTTGTATTTCTTTATGATCATTGCACCCCTGATATTGTTAATATAACATAACGGCACTGCAGATGTTAAATATAAAACACAATTTAATAATCTCTGTAGTACACTGTTTAGAAACCATGGCACATTCAGGATAAGAGCTTTGGCTTTTCTCTACTCATGCACCTCGAACCTCACAAACACACAGACACGACTCACCCCTAGCTCCCAAAACACCTGCCACTGCACATCCTTACTAAACCACGCCCACACCTGCTACAACTGAAAGCATGCTAATTATATCACGTTGTTCACAGGGACTTGTACTGACTGCTAAATGTTCTTTCTCTCCTTAGGTACCTAGTTCAGGAGATGCACTTATTTGGCAGATTGCTTGATTCTCCAGACCAGTCCTCACTTTAAAGCCCGATGCTGTCAGAGGGACTTCTTCAATTAGGACACTGCTGGCCCATGAACATGCTTAATCTAAAACTTGATCTCTTCACTATTCCTGTTGTTTTCTGTCCATTTTACTTTTCAATTATATATTCAGCAACATTAGCAGGATCTTTGGTTCTTTATCTGGGTTTGTTTTCACTTAAACAAAGCCTGAAAAACCTGTACTTAAAAAATGCATTTTAAATAGTCTTTCCTGCAGCAAGTTTGATATTTTAATTTACTTCTGTCAGGATTTACAAGGTGGTGGAGCAGGAAGACAAAAGCAACCTGACAATATTACATACAGTATTTCTAGAGTTACTATATTAACTGAATCAATTTTGATGTTCTTCTACATTGGACTGAGCACTCATGGCATGAAATTAATTTACAGGTGCTCAGCCATCAGCTGCTTTACAAGCATGAAAATATTATGAAAGAAGAAAACACAACATGGGCATGCTTTATTTGGAAAATAATCAATTATCGCTAACCTGAATTTCTGCGGATGATTTCCCAATAACATCACATCTCTCTCACTCATTACTCGGGTTTTATAGTTTCTGTTTCATAATCTAGACAGTGTTATAATATACTTTAACTCTGGGATGGTTCTTAAATCCTGGTCACATTCTATTATTTCCTGACACTGACACTTGTATTGGGAAAATATTCATCATAACATTAATGCTAACACTTGTGTTAAACCATAGCCTCATTTATCCAAGTATGTTTGTATAACCGTTTAATCTGTTGACTAGTAGCGTGTGTTTTTTGTAAAGATAGTTGAAGTATATGACAAAAAATGCCTTTGTTCTCCTCTCTGCTAAACTAGTTTATCCTTGCATACTAGATGAGGAGACGGCTCTGTGTGGTACCAACACACACACATTACCATATGGGGGCTTTCCCTAAATACCTTCGGGCTGAGTAGAGCGCACCAGTCTTCTGCATGCATAGAGAATGCTCACAATAAATTTCCTTTATTCTGATTCTCCTTCGGACTCGGGCCTCATTATTTTTCCACCACACATTGTAAATATGATGCCAGAGATGTGGATTTTTCTTTGTAAGTAATGTGTAGTAAATTTTTCCCTGTAGTAAATTGCGGCCACTGTCACCCTGAAATGAAATGAATGGGGCTATGAATGTTTCACTGAACACTCTTGAACAGATCTTTTTGTTGTCATAACCCAATTGTGAGCCACAATTATCAAAAAAATAAAAGCATAGGTAAGAACAAAGAGAATAGTGTAATATAAATGAAGGGAAATCTTGCACCACAAAATAAACAAACAAATAAATAATATGGGAGAGAAATCAGGTATAAGTTATATCATGGATAACCAAGTCCCATGTGCATAGTCCTCACAAGAGTCACTTGATACACCATGCTAAGTTTTGCACTATATTTTGGGGCATGGCTGTGAGGATTTCTGTTAAGTCAGCCACAAGAGCATGAGTACAGTTTGGCACTGACATTGGATGAGGTCACCTGGGGTGCAGTCGTGTTCCAATTCATCCCAAAGGTCTTCAGTGGGGTTGAGGTCAGGGATCTGTGCAGGACACTCAAGTTCTTCTTCTCCAACCTTAACACACCATGTCTTCATGGAGCTTGATTTGTGCAACAGATGAAACAAGTTTGAGCCTCATAGTTCCACTGAAGGGAAATAGTAAAGCTCCTGCAAACAAAGACATTCTATACAGTTGTGTGCTTCCAACATTGTGGCAACAGTTTGGGGAAGTCCAGTGTAGAAGGGTATCATGGAAACACTGGACTCAAAACCTCAGAATGCAATGCAGCTCTTCGAAGCAGTTGTGCAGACTGAGTTAGAGCAGAGACTCGGCTAGTTAGCGATCTGTGACACGGTGAGTGCGATGGCACTGGCATTGGTATTAGAATGAAAGGTGAAACTTTGCAAGATGATCTACAATGTGTTTGAGCAGAAGGAACAACTGAGGAGCTGTGAGAGCTGGACTGACAAAGGGACTAAAGTGCCATCGCCGCATCTCTTCCCCCCCCATCCCGGTTCAGGTTTTCATTTGAAAGCAATTATAAAAAGTGTTAAAACTGAAATGTTGGAGCTTATTTTAATTCATTTACTAGATTTATTATTCTCAGGAAAATAGTATTAATAGAGACATTATTAACACAACACTCACACCTGTTGGATATATTTTGAACTGCACTGGATATATTTGAGAAAGTGAAAATGACAAATAATTATAAAAAATAAATATTGTTTCTAGGCATAGTTCTCTTGCAGCATGTTTAGGTATGCTGTTTTCTTTTTATTGACTCGCAACTGTTTCCCCCCTTTTTCCAGGAAAAGACATCATATGCCCTGGATAAAGCTGAGGTATTCTGTTTACTGCTTCTGTCAGAAATGTAATCCTGATGTGCCAATATACTTTTAATTAATAAATCATTTCATCTTTACATCTTTCAGGAATGTTATGAGACCATAGAGTCTGGTATTAATACATCTGTACAGACTGTGAGAGGTGAGAAGCTTTCATCAGTGCACAAAAAAATATTTCAGACAGACAGTATATTTACTACATGCAATATTTTCACAGTGTGTTTTGGTTTATTGTTTCAGACACTTATGCGTTTCTGATTAATCCTTCGTCCGAGTTCTACCCAAGTGTTAGTGCTGTAGGGTTTTCTGCAATCCTCAGACTTTCCCCTCCCAAAGGTAGGTGTGAAACTGTGATTTATACAACCCCGATTCCAAAAAAGTTGAGACAAAGTACCAATTGTAAATAAAAACGGAATGCAATAATTTACAAATCTCAAAAACTGATATTATATTCACAATAGAACATAGACAACATAT
>JAODLJ010000002.1:43737792-43748289 GCA_027576115.1 Cathorops melanopus
GCTTGTTATCAGTGCACAGTTCAAAAGCCAGCATCTGTAATGGTATGAGGGTGCATTAATGCACATGACATGGGTAGCTTTTACATCTGGGAAGGCATCATTAATGCTGAATGATATATACACATTTCAGAGCAATACGCTGCCATCCAGACAAAATCTTTTTCAGGGCAGGCCTTCCTTCTTTCAGCAAGACAATGCCAAACTGCTTTCTGCACTGCATGGCTCCATAGTAGAAGAGTCCGGGTGCTAAACTGGCCTGCTTACAGTCCAGACCTGTCTCCTATTTAAAACATTTGGTGCATTATGAAGTGCAAAATACGACAAAGGAGACCCCAAACTGTTGCTCAACTGAAATTGTATATCAGGCAACGTTTCTCTTTCAAAACTACAGCAATTGGTCTCTTCAGTTCCCAAACGTTTACAAAGTGTTGCTAAAAGTAGAGGTGATGCAATACAGTGCGAAACATGCCCCTGTCCCAACTTTTTTGAAATGTGTCGCTGGCATCAAATTCAAAATGAGCATATATTTTTCAAAAAACAATAAACTTTCTCAGTTTCATCATTTGATATGTTGTCTTTGTACTATTTTCCATGAAATATAGGGTTTCCATGATTTGCAAATTATCACATTCTGTTTTTATTTACAGTTTACACAGTGTCCCAACTTTTTTGGAATTGGGGTTGTACTTTCACAAAAAACAAAACATGTTTAAATAACTCAACTGGTTTATATATTTCTTGCTGCTGCAATGCACCATGATGCTGTGGAGTGTGTGACTCTTTAGTGAATCCTGCCAACTCCTGCACCACACACACTGAGGACATGGTCTATCTTGGTAGGGACTATTTATTTATTTTTTTACTCTGCATCATGAAGGTGTTGTACATTAGCTTTCTAGCATTAACAGATGCTAGAAAAACTTTCTACAAATCAGGAAAACAGAGTCTAAAGTGAGCAAAATAAAGTACAGTGCAGCACAAAAACTCCAACTTTAATTCTACCACAACATGCAGTCACTTTGCAATTAAAAACACTGCATCAAATGAAAACCAAGACTCAATTACGAATTGTAATCCTTGCAGGTCATGTAAACCTATTCATTAAGCTTCACTGTATAACCCTGAGGTTTTTGTTCGCTAAACAGCATGTGTGTGTTCAGCCTGCCATTATAGGCTACACTCAACCATCAATAATGTTCAACTACCCACTTGGTGGTGCTGTAGGTCAGAACAGTGACGTTCCCTCCTCCCTCTCTCACACACACAGCATTAACAAATACTCACTCACTCGTGCATTCTCTCATATAAAAAGGCCAGCAAAAATGAAGTACATATTAATGAATGCACACTCACCAGTCCCCAGAGGGCCCCCTCCTGCTTGGAGATGATGGTAGCAGCACGAGGTGTGTTGTACATAAGCGCCAGCTCTCCAAAGCTGCCCTTGTTATCGTACTGACCAACGCAGCAGCCCACGCCATCCTTCTGCACCACAATATCATACACGCCCCTGCAACAGAAACAAAATGCCACTTAGTACTGGCATAACACTTCTCCAAGGTTCATCACATTCTGTTCCCATCTGACAAACACCATTTCAATATGGTCTGGGGTTCAGGTCTAGATATATAACAGGAGCCACAGGTGGGTGAAATGTTCCTGAATTGTTCGAGGGATGTTGGAATTAAGAATAAGGCTGAGTGGCAAAACAAAGCCCACTCCCACACAGCGTCAGCTTTCTAAATGTTAACGCATATTAATGAAGTATAGCACAGAGAGTATCCCACACTTCTCAAACCATCCAAAGGAGAAAGGCAGGAGAAAAAGTGGATGAATAAAAAATTTGAAAGGAATGAAGTTTATATCAGAACCAAAAGATACGAATCTAATGATTTGATGAGAACTAATCATAATTGAGACCACATTGAGCTTCAAGCGATAAGTAGTGGTTCCCTTTATACACTACTAAACATTTCTAGGAACAGTGGCCATTTTTTTCTGTTCATTTTACAAAATAAATATTGATAGGCTTAAATACAAATCACTCCACTTTTTTCACAAAGATTTTTCAAAGGAGAAATTACATATTAAAAGGGAGAAACATGGTTCGACAGTGCAGAACTGTTAGCAAGAATAATAAACAGTACAATTCTAACAATGTTTAAATGGTTCACAAATGGCTTTAAAAATTCTCTGTGGCATATTCAGAAGTATATTTCACTTTAAAAATGTATGAGACACACTGACCTTTCAATGACGTAGAAATTATCCCCATCATCTCCCTGATCGATTACATGTTCTTGCGGCTGCACAAGCACTTCAAACATGGCATCCAGCACTTCTGAAAACTGCTCCTGTTAACACCAGAAAGGGGGTGGGTTGTTGAGCAAAAGGACACAGATTTATTAGAAACACAGCTTTGTGTGCACGAGTGAGCGTGTATGTATGTATACCTGGTCGAGAGCTTTGAACAGCAGTATGTCTTTGCAAGCCTCCTGTAACCTGCATCTTTGCTCATCTGTTTTGGGGTGAACGATTCTTGGCTCGGAGTCTTCCTCATCTTCGTCAGGGTTAAACGCCTCGGCACACACTGGGAGTAGAATATTAATGTTAAAAACACAAAACACTCTTAGACAAGTTGTTCCCAAAAAGGGGTGTAGAAGAGCATGCTGCTGGACTCATAGCCACAGGGTGGGAAGAGATTAGATTTGCCCTTTACTGTCCTTATGATTTCTGAGTCAGAATAATGTCATAAGCAAGTACAGTGTATCCCATAGATTTAAAATGTACTACCAAAGGGAAGGATGGAGCACCAAGTAGAGATGGATGCATCTTTTTTCTTAAATATACAGATATTTCAGCTTCAGTGAATGACAAATGACTTGGCATGAATAACAAATCCTATGCCCATTTTATTTCATTTCTTGCTATGCTATGTGCACTTTTAGTTCACTTTCAGTCCAGCCACTTCACTGCCTGAGTCACGGACTGAGGAGACTGCTTAAAAGGTTCTTTATTTCCTCTCATTGTTGACTACAATGTATGTTTACATCAGATTAATATTTACTTCCTTATCAAGACAGTGTGTGCTTTCACATACGCAGTGTTTCGTATATTTGAATCAAACCCTAGTGTGTTTTTCGTCCCCTGGTGTGGTTCTTAAGGCAGGTGAGAACACCGTAATCGCACTCAGACGTGGACCAAATCAACCAGACACAGTGCGTCAAAGTAGATTCTGACCAGTTCAGAGTAGACTCTACTGCAGCTCGATTGCAGTGACCTAAACATGTATTATGGGATGTGAGCAGCCTTTTTTGTACATGCAAGCTGCTAAAATGAGCCAAAGGACAGAGCTGCAGTACTCAAATGCAATGGTGTCTGGTATAAGGATGGATGAACAAAAAGAGAAAAACAGTGGATGTGATCAAGTTTAAAACTAGTTATCCAGTTCATTACCGTATGTAATAATTTGTTTAGCACCAGCTCTGTGTTCTGGATGATTGCTGTGTTTTAGTGTTTTTTTTTTTTCCCTTAATGGTTGGTTTTAGGCCTGGGTGATAAAACAATAGCGGTATGTACTGCTGACAGACATTTCATCAACAGCAATAAGAAAATTGTTCTATAGAATGTTTGAGGAGTTTCACGTAAATGCATTAAATACCTTAACTACACTTGTGGTTGTAGCCAGCGGAAAGTGCCCGCGTTACCCACTGGCACAAAAATGGTTTACGTTATGTGATTTTGGATCGCGCTGGTATCTGCTTCTCTCATGCTGTTTGCAATTTGCTCCGCTCGTGTGAATTGGAATCTTCCCTGCTCAAGCTGCTCAGTAAATCGCACATGCTATCCATCAGCAACAACCAGACTAAAGAAAAACTGACTTTCATTTACAATTACATTTTTTGACTTCCAAAGACGGGGAAGAGGAAAAAAAAAAAAAACCAAACGCAGCCGATTAATTTCTGTTACGGACACAAAAATTGAATGACCAAATGTACACGGAAGGTTGATGCCCTTAATCAGTTCAATATGCTAGGGGAAAAAAAAAAAGCACCATTACAAAGCTGAATGCACGGACTGGTTTCAGGCGCTCCACGTCGTCATAGTAACAGTGACAATAACATGTAACGTGCAGACTAAGATTGTCTACAGCGTGAAAGCTTGCTGTTAATCTTTCCAGCACATCACAGTTCTTTTTAGCGATACAGTACATCATGTTCATGATTATTTATCCATCACTCACAGAACATCCATGTTCATGCTTATTTGTTAAAACGGGTTGGGCGACGAATATTTCTGAATGGCCCGCCCAAGTACAGCCTGTGTGTAGCAAACACTGCGCAAACAACGAAGAAATTGTTGATACAACCAAGGTGTTAATATTCAAAATAAAAATGATTACATTTAAACCTTATTTCTCCTAGTAATTTAATTTTTTTAAAAATCATTAACGACTGAAATGAAACATTTTATCATGATTCGGACTCGGTAAACGGGCTAAGTGCGAAAGCAGCCTAAGGCGTTCTTTAGATCATAAAGAATGAAACAAATCATTAACACCTACTTAACAATAATACAAGTGAGGTAGAGTTTTAAATGCAAGGTGTGTTACAGTGAAATCATGCCTCTTCTATAAAAACAGCCACGGTTATTTGATTACATCAATCTTTTATGCAACAACGTTCATATTGGGCTATTCATCAGAATGTCTTTTTCTAGAGCCACTCTTTTTAAAAGTGATAAACTTTGTTGGCTCACCCAAGTATAACAGCGTGAAACACAGAGCTATAAAAATAGGTTATTTACTAAAAACCGTGTCTGTAAAACTATGTAATGTAAACACGACATTCACAGGAAGTCTTTATGTAACAGTCTTTCCAGTAACAGAATATCCATCTGCTGGGCATATTCTGCTACAACTGTACTAGTATGCTACAAGAGAAAGCATACTAGAAGGGAGGGGCATAATTACCAAGATACACTCTTGGGAGGAAATGATAGAGCGAGACTCATGTCACATTCACACACTTTCTAGACTGCATGATTAGTGCAATGACGTCAAGAACTCACCCGACACTCTCCGGTTAAATCTGCTGGGGGGAGGTGCTGTGGAGAGAGAGAGAGCGAGAGCGAGAGAGAGAGAGAGAGAGAGAGAGAGAGAGAGAGAGGAGTGTTAATTAAATTGAATTCTCTTAGCATTGCTAAGACACACACACAGTCTCAGTTGTGGTGAATGTAAACATCTTCCACTCATCTCTGTGGTTACCAGGTAGGCGTGCTGAACTGCCTGCAAAGTCTGTTGAAACCCTGAATCCATTAAAAAATAAATAAATAAATAAAATTTAGCAGTGGGTGAGTGTGCAATATACTGTGCGCGCGCGCACACGCACACACAGGTGAATGCACCAACATGCCTGTGCCAGCCTTGAGATCTCTCCGTCTTTCAATTTGTCCTTCCACTACACTGTATCCCTCGCTGAACTGTTATAGTCTATTAACTCCACAGTGTGAAAGTGAGCCTTAGGAATACTCACCTAACCCTGAGAAAACACACACAGGCATGCCCAAGTTCTTGTGGGAGTACTGTGTTAAAAATCTACAGTGTACCTTTTTTCCTCCATCTTGATCAGAAAGCTAAACAGTAATTTTTTATATCTCAGAGAGAAGTTGAGCAAGATTATAAATGTGTGTAAACAAGCTTAACTTCTATTTGGCTCTCAGTCTATTCTCTCAGGTTATAGGAATTCTTATGTAATGCAGGTGTGGAACATTTGGGGAAGGGCTGCATAATGACTAAAATGATAATTACCATTATCCACATTCGCTGGATATGAGCAATCACGCACTCTGATTGGCTACTCCACTACTAGGCTATCAGCTCATATACTCTGAGTAGAGAAAAACAAAATGGCGGAGCATGTTGCTGAATCAAAGGAGGACGAAATACTCAAACAAAATCACAAAAAAGTCAAAAAAGCAACAAAATTTGGAATAAAAGTAATTGATAGTAAGAACACCCCCCCCCCAGAATTATTATAGCATTTTTCACAAAGTGCTACCGTCATTTCACCGATTTGTTTACAATCTAAATTGAAAAGATTGTCAGACGTTTTGTATAAAGTTAATTCATTTAATTTGCAAAAAATAAAAAAAATGCTCCTTTTCTCAAAATCCAGTGAATGTGGACATAATATAAAAAAAAAATTAAAAAAACCCCACAGTTATTCCACTCAATCTCGTCGTACATAGCTTATGGCCAACTCGACGGTAGAGCACCTCGATGGGTATCTGCTCATGCACGACTCAGTTTTGTGGAATAAATTAAATATTTGACTGAATATTTCAATGATCACAGTTTAATACAACAATGATGATGCATTTTTAAGAATCAATACAGAACGGCTTTTACTGTAGCTTAGAGGCAAATACAGTTAAACTATGAAAGGAGATCTTATTTAATGGACTGATTAAAAAAATAATAAAAAAAACAAACAAAATGACAACTACCAAGCTAACTTTTGCTAATCTCAACATTATTGAGACAAGTGATCATGCTCTAGACATGTAGCCCAACCTCAAGGAAGTTTAGCACATAAAATGACTGCTCACATTTCTCAAGACAACTTGAATGCTTTTAGACTGTGTGTCCATTATTTTTTTCACACTTTATCTTTATGTCAAAAATAAATCAAAGTTTTAGTAGGGTCCAGATTGTTGAACCTGTGGAAAAACCTGAGAGATTCAGCCATGTGTACACACACATGACACAAGATGAGATAATTCAACCTCACGTGCCTGATGTTGCCATGATAAAAAAATAAATAAAATAAAAAACCCTCGTCAACACCCCCATCATCCGTTCACCTGGCCAAAACCAGACAAATGCATAGCACAAAGCAGGGTACACCGATGCAAAAGGGCAGACATATAAAAAACACACAAGATCCTTTTTTATGCAAATGAGACTTTAACGTACAGTACCAATCAAAAGTTTGGATACATTTACTCATTAATAGGGGTTTTCTGTATTTTGACTATTTTCTACATTGTAAAACAATACTGAAGACATCAAAACTATGTGGTAAACAAACAAAATGTTTCATATTTTAGATTGTTCAAAGTAGCCACTGTTTAATCTCCGTTTCGATGCGACTTGACCAGCCATCAGATGCATTCCAAATGATATGCACATACCTCCATGATAAACCAGCTCATCTGGTTCATACGCCTGAACCTGCAGCACATGAGGGTAAGTGTGTTCAGACCAAATGTTGCGATAACTTCAACTTGTTTTGAATAATACAGTGACCACTCTTTCAACACAGGGTACTCAATATAACCACAATCAGATTTATGTAAAATGATGCATGAGCCCTCAAATAATTCAAAACATGTGTGTGGAGGTCTGGGAAAGCATGCCAAGGTCATTGTGGTCGAATGCTTTGGAAAACTGGGTGTGGGAAAATTGATGTGGAAATTTATTTTTAATTAGGTTTTCTAACCTTACCCAACACAAAGAGCAGGTAGGGTGAAGAGCAGGTTTCAGAAATGCAGCGATAAATGCAGTCAGCCTGCTTAAAGTTGTCTCAAACCTCAGTATTTTCTCACACCGTGAATATTTTGATCAACGTGTTCCATTGTTATGTGCTGAAACAGACAAAACTTATCACTTAAGTTTGAAATCAGATACCGTCTGTCAGATTGTCCGAGATTGTCCTGCAGTGTAGGAATGGAATCTTTAAATGCAATTTTCTCCCCTACACTTTTGGGTGTAAGCAGATTTTAAGATACTAAAACCTTGCTCATCACTGACATGCAAAAGAGAAACATTTCAGTTCAGGAAAGCCTGCAGTTTTCAGTGTGTGAGAGATATATCTATCTCGCACACGTGCCACATCACTGTGTGTGTGTGGGTGGGGGAATAATAAAATTTGAGACCACTACAAAATTATCAATTTCTCTGGTTTTACGATTTATAGGTACGTGTTTGTTCATGTTCCTCATTTTTGTTTTATTCCATGAACTACTGACATAACCCCCAAATTCCACATAAAAATCTCATCACTTAGAGCATTTAATTGCAGAAAATGATAACTGGTCAAAATGAAAAAAAAAGAAAAAGAAAAAAAAGTAGTGTTTTCCTTGAATTATGCCTCAAAATCAAGATCACATTGAATTTTAAACAATAATCTTTGAATTGAGGGCGAGTTCAGAAATCAGTATTTGGTGGAATAAGCCTGAGATTTAATCATAGCTTTCATGCGTCTTGGCATGCTCTCCACCAGTCTTTCACATTGCTCTTGGGTAACTTTATGCCATTCCTGGGGCAAAAATTAAAATCAGTTCAGCTTTGTTTGATGGTTTGAGATCATCCATCTTCCTCTTGATCACATTGCAGAGGTTTTCAAATGGGGTTCAGGTCTGGAGATTGGGCAAGCAATGACTGGGTCTTTATCTTGTGGTCCTCCATCCACACCTTGATTGTCCTGCTGGAGAACCCAATCCATAAAGTTAGGAGCATTTATCAGAGCAGAAGGAAGCAAGTTTTCTTCCAGGATAACCTTGTACATGGCTTGATTCATGTGTTCGTCACAAACAAAAATCTTCTCCATTCCAGCCTTAATGAAGCACCCTAGATCATCACCGATCCTCCACCAAATTTCTCAATGAGTGCAAGACACTATGGCTTGTAGGCCTCTCCAGGTCTCCGTCTAACCATTAGATAACCAGATGATAGGAAAAGCTGAAAATTGGACTTGTCAGAGATGACGACCCAACTCCAGTCCTCTATGGTCCAATCCTTATGGTCTTTAGCAAACCTCAGCCTGGCTCTTCTTTGCTTCTCATTGATGAAGGGCTTTTTTCTAGCTTTGCATGACTTGAACCTTGCCCGGAGGAGCCTGTTTCAAACAGTCCTTGCTGCACACTTAACCTCGGTTGCCATTTGCCATTCTTTTTGTAGTTCACGTGATGTTATCCAACGGTTGTTGAGTGACATTTGAAGGAGTTGACAATCATCCCGATCAGTGGAGAATTGTTTTCGCCATCTCCCAGTCTATAATTTTATCCTCAATGTCTGCTGCTTGACTTTGTTCTTCTGAACTCCCACCTTTAAGATTTTGAGGACGGAAGCTACCTGATGCTCACTGCATCCCTCTACCAGTAAAGCCAGAATTGAACCCTTCTTTTTCTCACTCAAAACTTTTCTTTTTAACTCTTTTGGCATGATGAATAGCCATTTTTGTATTCCAGTTAAATTTAATGTACGACTAGCACTGTTTTTGCCATCCAAACTGGTTTTATTGCATGAGGATAGTGATGACCACAGCAGTGATTTTTAGACTTTTCCTTGTTAAATAAGATTTGGCTCAGGTGATCACCTAAATCAGTACCTTATTAAGGAAAAGGAGTTGTGTTGGATTTCCCACACAGACACTGGAATGAAGTAGGTGCCATACATAGAGATGCTGATTTCAGGGAAAAAAAAGAAAAAAAAACCGAGTGGCCTTTTCATTTTTTTCTGAGCGCTGTGTGTATATCAGGGTTTCACCTAGAAAAAAAAAAAATGAAAGAGCAGTGGTCCCCTGAGTGGGAACGGGGCAAGGTGTGAAGCTTGGGGATCCCCCCCAAGAAAATTTTGAAATACAGTGGCTCATTTTGTGGCTTCTGGTGACATCTAGAACTGATTACCACCAGTTAAACATGTTGGAGAAAAGGCTATATTTTACTTAAATTTTTGAAGGATCCCCCCCTTCCCACCCTAAAAAGAGGGAAGAAAATGAAAAAAAGTTACCCAGTTGCATCTCACAAGCAGTGTACTGTTCCAAAGGAGACTGCCGTTTATTTGGCATCAAAGTGAATAGTGATGCAACATGCCACAAGTTCATAATAGTGATCATTAAATTTTGGCAATAGTACAGATTATTTTTTAAGGGGGGAAAAAAAAAAAAAAAACCCTGAAGTGACGTGAACAATAAAATGAACATCAGATGACTGGGCATTTGGCAAAATTTGCAGCTGCAGAAGCAGTCAGAAAATGTCTTCAGCCAATCTGGACCAACACTAGATTTACGTTTTTTGTTTTTTTTCCTCCGTTCTGAGGAGCTTTCTCTGCATTTTCTGCCAACTCCCTGGACACCACCATCGCTGCCATTGGCAGCACGACTCTCACCGTCAGACTCGAGCTGGCCAGCAACATGCAGTAAACCGGCCGTTGCAGTCTCATAACTATGGCAGGGTTTCCCATACATAGACCATTGTGTGGCGCAGCGCCACACAATGGATTCCTATCGCCACACAATCAGACTTGTGATTTTGAAAAAAAAAAATTCCGTTGCGTATCGTTCTGTTCATTCATAGTGCTCCTTCTTCTCGTTCACGCGCGCGCACACACCCACACACAGAGAGAGAGAGAGAGAGAGATGGAGAGGCGTGTACACAGGCCTGCCGTTGCGCATATACCCGGACTGCAAGTAGGCCTGTTAGGCTAATTAAAAATAA
>JAODLJ010000002.1:43750953-43763287 GCA_027576115.1 Cathorops melanopus
TGGCCTTGTCCCAACTTTTTTGAGATGTGGTGTTGTCATGAAATTTAAAATCACCTAATTTTTCTCTTTAAATGATATATTTTCTCATTTTAAACATTTTGTGTTATCTATGTTCCATTCTGAATAAAATATGGAATTTTGTAACTTCCACATCATCGCATTCCATTTTTATTTACAATTTGTACTTTGTCCCAACTTTTTTGTAATCGGGGTTGTATTACTTTCAGTGAAATAGGATTTCCATGATTTGCAAATCATCACTTACTATTTTTATCTACAGTTTACACAGCATTCCAACTTTTTTGGAATTGTGGTTGTAGTAAAATAGGAATAGTGAAGTAGATAGGAAAAGTTATTGTCCAATGACGACATATATAAAATGAAATATATGCTACAAAATAGAACGAGTAAAATTATTGCTATTTATTTTATGATGTACAATAGAAAACATGCATTGTGCATAACACTAATGTCTAGAAGGGTACTTGGTAGAGTGCATACCTCTGCCAAGCCACATATTTGGATTTGTATCAAAATCCATTACATTTGAGTTACGTTGAGAACAAACAAGCAGATGGAGATGAAAACATAACCACCTCCAACAAAGTTGGCGGAGGTAATAACTAGTGTTGTAGTCAAGACCACCTAAACTGAGACCAAGTTATGTCCAAGACCAGAGTGTATCGAGACCAAGACAAGGCCAGGACCAGACCAGCGTGTGAAGGGGGGCAGGAGGGGTGATGGCCATTAACAGTAATTAAAATTTCAAATTTGCGGTGAGTTACTTGATTGGTTACATTCAAAGCAGAATGTTTTACATCCAAGTCATAGTAATGATGTTAACAAATAAATCAGACAATACCCAGGCAATTACTGATAACACTTATAAAGCTATTATATAATAATAATAATAATAATAATTATAATAATAATTACTGATTACAGTTGTAGTCTTGACCAGTCTTGAATTGAAATCCTGAGTCTTGGTCTCGGACATGGAGACAAGACCGAGTAAAAATGGTTGATTACAACACTGAGACCTTCAAAAAGTGGCCTTGAGATCAAGATGGGTCTCAAATACTACAACACCTAGTGATAACTGTATAGTGTAATTCTTAACCAGATATCTGTGAGAAGCAGATAGAACACAGTTATTGTCCATTGTGCAATGATTATGTATGAAGGGGAACAGCACTGGGCATCATGCATCAGTCTAATCCCATGTTGCGGTAGAGAAGGCAGGAGTTGTAAAGTTTGTTGGCCACCAGAAGAAACAAACTTCTATCTCTTGGTGGAGCATTTGGGGGAGATCAGCCTGCCACTGGTGGTTGAAACTTGAGTTTCCAGTCTTGTCGTAAAGGGGGATGGGAGGTGGTGTTTAGAATGCTCACCAGCTTGTTAAGCATCCTTCTCTCTGCCATTGCCCCAGTCGGTCCAGTGCTGGCTTTCCTATTAAGCTTGTTCAGCCTTTTAGCATCCCCAGCTTTCAGATCACACTTCCAGCACACCACAGTTTAGATACCACTGACTGCAGATATTGAATGATTGTAGTTGCTGCAGGAAGTAGAGTCGACTCTGGGTCTTTTTGGAAAGGGCCTCTTTTTCTCTTAATCCACTCCAGTCTGTCGTCTAGGTGCACTTCAAGGTATTTGTAGGAGTGGACCGTCTTGACATCTCATGGATGGAGACAGGAATCAGAGTAGGCTTATTCCTGTGGAAATTCATGACCAGCTCCTTCATCTTGCTAATATTTAGCTGCAGGTGCTTCAGGCTGCACCACTCAATGAAGCTGTCTACCAGTCTTCGGTATTCTGCCTTCTGTTGCCTGTTGATACACCCCATGATGGAAAAGTCATCAGAAAAACTCTGAAGCTGGCATGTCTTTGAGTTATACCTTCAAGGTCATAGACAACGGTTTTCAATTTATGCACATTTGAAACTATATGTTAAACCCTCTGTAATTTTCTTCTGGTCCCAAGAAGTTAGTGCGGATCGCGGCGAATTTCTGTTCGGCGATTTTCTTGACCACTCAGCACGTGACGTCATTTAAGACAAACAAACCGCTTGAGTTGAGTCCACTTCCGTTTACTTACGTTGCTGTTCGGCTTGAGTGCAGACATGCGTTTGGGAATTTCCAAAGAAAAACCGTGTTTATTGTTGTGCAGTGAACTGTAACAACGAGACCGGTTTAGGAAGAAGTTTTTACCTTTTTCTGAGAGAGGAGAAGAGGCAGAGAGAGTGGATTGGCTTGTTCCGGAAGAGGAGAGGAGGCGGAGTGAGAGGATTGTCTTTTTCCAAAAAAGGAGAAGAGGTGGAGCAAGTGGGTTGGCTTTTTCCGAAAAAGAAGAGGCGGAGCAAGAGGGTTGGCTTTTTCCGAAAAAGGAGAAGAAGCGGAGGGAGTGCATTGTGCGCATGAAGCCAGAGGATTTTTTTTTTCTTTTTTCTGGAAGAGGCGGAGAGAGTGGATTGTGCGAGTGAAACAAAATCAAGCTGTCAAAGAAGAAACGGACCAGCAACGCTCAAGCAAAAAGGAGAAGATTGGAGGTAAACATTTTTACTTTTGCTTACAATTGACTCTGAGGCCGCACGGCCGCACGGTCAAACCAGTGAGCCACATTCACCGATTGCTTCGCAACGGCCATAGATTCATACATGTATGGTTTCACCTCTCGATATTTAATTTGGAGAGTTCCTACTTCAAAATTGCTATCGCTTTCAGACATTTTACACAACCTCTCACGACCAAAGTCCGTACACGTGTGCTCGGTTCGCAAGCAAACACAGAACTGCTCCCAGTCTGTTTGCCTTAAATGACGTCACGACGACGGTCCCCTGGCGGTGAAAGTGCGCGTAAGTGAGATGTAAACAAACCTTCGGAAACTGGGCAAAACAGTATATTTTAACTGTTTTATTCAATTTTAGGATGCAAATTAGATGCTAGGAAGACTGAATTCGCTTTTTGGGTCGTTCTTCTAGACAATAAAGTTGATATTCTAAGTTTCACCTCCGACCGTTGCCTATGACCTTTAAACGTTAATGTCCGTCAAGCCAACTTGAATTTGAATGACCGCATATAATTAGTAATGAAGGGAATTGGTATGCTTTCCATTGAACTTTATTTTACTTAGTTACGTCAGTGTTTCCACATACCTGTGAATTCCTGATTCTGAAAAGTCTTCCATCATTCATGCATGTTAATTAAGCCACCTAGTAAAAAGAACCTACCATCAAATGACTCCACTTGCAAAAGAACAGATATGGGATTCAGAAGCTTTCTATATTAGATCACCCCACTATAAAGCGCATTAAGTTTTAAACATGCATACAAAATGAAAACTTGTTTTGGATAAGCCAATGAGGAGTAGATTTTGTTGTTTTCTTGTTCTGGTTCTTGTCCACTGGGCTACTCAGAATAAAAATCCGATAGCCTGGACATGAAATCTGCTCGTCTCAGCTGCCCAGGCTACAGATTTATCCACCTCAGTTTAGTCCATTATTCTGTAGCCATTTTTGGTTGTACAATAAATCGAACAACCATTTTTCACCACAAGGCTAATTTAACATTTTTATTTGGTGGAAAAAGCATCTTGGTTCCCTGTGGCACCATCAATCAAAACATTCTTGTGAGGGGAGGCATTCAAACGATCTTTTCTACCACTTATTTTTAAGTGTGAGGGTCTTAATGATTTGAAAGGAAAACCCGCTTTAGCAGTGAAAAGCCACATGACGCTGTCTGGACATCTTTAACAGTTAAACTGGAATGAGGTAAACAATGATAGTTTCAGAACAGAAAACCAATATTCCTTTTCTTTCACCAGTATGTGAACATTTTACAATCTGCTACTTGAATGTCATATCAAAAGCACAAAGTACACCGGAGTGTACAATTGCAGACTGAGAAAGAACCTGTTTGTGCGCACGAGTCCATCACTATAATAGAGAACAGGTCTTAAACTCACTCCTCCCTCACCCACAATGCAATGCTCAGTTTCACAGTGAGTGTGGGTCTAATGTGTGTGTGTGTTTGCACAAGGGAGAGCGAGAAAGGGAAAAAAAAAAAAATGAACCAAACAAGTGTACGTCATGAGAGACAGCAATCAAAACCACAACTGGGGGACTAGACATTAGTTTTCTTTCTTTCTCACACACACCAGAATTCATAGCAAGTCTCTCTCTCCCGCTCACACACACATACAGCTGAAAGAAGTGTACACCTTTATAGCCTCTTCTTGTAGAGCATTTGCCGCTGTGTTCTTGTGTCAAACTCAGTGTGTATTTTCACTTAAAAGCACCTGCTTTGATTACAACACACACAAAATTTTAACATATAAAACGTAGAACATGAGTTCCATGATCATCTTATTTCTAGACTCTAAATTATTTAGGAAATCTCAAGTGTTTTTGGAAACTGGAATCATTTTGCTTACAAAAGGTTCTACTTTTCCACTGGATTCGGTTTTTCTCACAGTCCTCCTTTTTCCTGCAATCAATCCTGAGGTCCCTATGTCCTCTTTCTCTCCCTCATGGACTTCCCCAGCCATGCTGTCACACACTGCAGCCCTCCATCATTCCCTCCCCCTTTTCTCCTTCTTTACTGCGTATTAGATCCATAAAAGGCAGCGTCGCCCTGTAGCATGCTGGTGAATTTAACTCTTTACTGACCAGTAGCAGTCGTCTGATTATACCCAAGGGTGGGCGAGGACAAAAATGATGTTGCAGTAAAACAAGGCCATATAAGACCAAACAACATGCAGTGGAATAAGCTTAAAGATTTCACTAACCACAGTGGTACAATTTGGGACAGAAAGTGGATCTCCGAACTGAATAAGGGCATTGGTATAAACAGCTCTTAATGCATGTGTTTGAGGCAAGGTCAGTTCATCTAAATGCTATCTTCTGTGTGATTAAACAAGGCCACCATTTGTCTACTTTATCTGCTCTCTGATTGGACAAGACAAGGTTATAGCACATCTGTGTCTACATGCAACATTTCCTGCTCGAGTTCCTCAAGGACAGGCAGATTCAGTAATTTTTCGTAATTAAATTTTATGCAACGTATCTGACCGATGCTGTGTGAGAACAACCACCTCATGTTTTAGTGTAAAAGTAAATGCCCTCCCTTTGACTAGGTCCAGGTAGCTTTTCAAACACCGCTCCAGGTTTAGACTGTATCCTTAACCGCTCTGTCCAGCCTTTCCTTCAATCCCAATGAGCTGCGTGCACTAATCAGATTGTTAAAGACGTCAGAAACAAACCAACAAGGGTGTTGCACGCATGTGTCGGTAAGGGGTTAAGGGATTTAGAATAAAAAGGGGCAGAATCTAGACAGAAAGATTTCTCAACTAACTGTGTGAGGACCTAAAAAACAGGTTTATGCAACTGAATGAGATATGGATGTACAAAATCAAGTTAAATTTTGTGAATAACTAGCTCTATGAAATTTCAATATAAATCAGGGTGGAAAAATCAATAGCTTAGGTACCTGGGGCATGCAAATTGTGTCATCTTTAATTTATAGTTGCCTGGCGGACACGTAGGTTCAACATCATTCAGCCAAGCTACAATCAGGGTGACAGCAGAATGGTTTTTAATTAGGTGGATTAATGAACATGAATGGATGATGGACGATCTTTTCAGAATCAGGAACACGCATGTATTTGGCAACACTGATGAAACAGTCCAAAAACTCTCCTAGCAAAACAAACACACTCATCATTAAACATATTTAGAGAAAATGAAGACACTTGCCAGGCAGCTTTTACGCGCGACACAACGAGAGGACATGACACTCATCAACACGATGAGCTACACAATTATAAATTTGATCTATTCCTTTCATCAGGCCTACGTTGAAGTCTCAAATGAGAAGTTGTAAATTAATTTTCTAACAGCAGCTCTGACACTAGGTTCTGGCTAGAACATATCAAGTTTGTATTAATACACTGGTTCCAAGATGTTATAGTTTCTATAGTAACTGCTAATTTATAGGGACTTGTATAGCAAAGGCTCATAGATTCTATGTCTACGAATAAACAGATTAAGAAAATGTGCTTTTATTGAACAAAAAAACCCCAACAACTTATAATTGCTGATCTGGTGAAGTTTTCTGTTTATTTAGCATTGATGGAAGGAGTTTTCAGTGTCGGGAGCTTTGCAGCCGTCATTCTTCAGGACAGAAGAACTTGAGCTTTACAGGTTCTTGGCCACATGATAAACTAGATATTTTTCTCTTAACTTCAAATCAGAGGGGGAAAATAGGCTGGGGAATTAATGACTGACCATCTATAGCAGCTCTAATGTAAGTGCCGACAGGAACTAACCTGTCTTGCAGATCTTGAAAGTAATAAATAGTTAAAGTGTGACGTGTTCTTTATTAGTAAAATAAAAAATTGGGATTGTTGGCAAACTGCTGTGGTATAAGAGGAATTGCACACTTTGGGATGTACTGTTACAGGAAAATACTGGTTCTCTGCTTGGCACTGGGCCTCATCGCACCACCCAACATAATTTGTTTCTATAACCATATCGCCCATGGTCATTTCCTGACATAATGCACTTAATTAGCAAACGAGCCCACCATACACATTACTCTTTTGAAAATCTTGTCAGATAGGTTTCTGGGTAACCAAACAAGGGACCAGGCAATAAAATGGAGTTTCCAACTTTTCCAGCAGTCTAGCTAATAAACAGGCATTTATCTTTGTCCATCACAGATAAATGAAGCCTCATTTTGACTGCATTTTTTCCAGCTTCCTAAATCAATTCCATCATGGCTTGTATAATAGCATTTTCTAGTTATCTGCTCCATAATTCACCACAAAGTTAAAAACAATCATTTAGATTTATTTGCTTTGGATCTACACAGTTGTTTTCCACTTCTGAGCTATTAAAAGGCATCATTTTTAACTGCAACCGTCTCTTTAAACAGTTACTCAATTCATTCAGATGGGGACTGAAGAGTTGGATTGGAGGTTAAACCGCCGTCTGCTGTACTACAGACAGTACACCTTTGCTACTTCTAGAATAGTATGAAATTAAATCGGAGCTTAACACACAAAAAGCTCACAAATATACCATTTAGCAGGAAAGAAAATATTAACAAGCCATCACCGTGCAAGTTTCTGTCTGAAACTGGTTATTTGAGCATTATATGTGGTTTTGTAAAGAAAGATTTTGTTTATTACTCATATTTTTAGTCATACACCTCCAAGTCGATGATTATTTATAGCTGATAAAACATTGAATATTCTTCATCTATTTTACTATATGCTTGGCCAGCTGCCTGTGACTGCTTAACGTCAAGGATGAATATAGCGTTTCAACAATGGAGCATGAATGTAGCAGCCTTTCCCTATCCTGTAAGCACTGACCTTACCACTAAGCTTTGTGGAAATACAACCCTGAACTAAAGCTTATTTTAGTGTGACCTATACAAGCCCGTACCCTTAATGTTTTTGCAAATGCTCGTTTATTGTGTTTATTATAAACCAACTTGAAAAATTCTGTCAATACACAAGATAAATCTGTGATAAACGGAGCTTCACACAGCTGTAATAAACACAACCCACACTCTCACGCTTAATCATTGTCACAATCATTTTCAGTATGGTGCCCTTTCACAGAAGAACCTCATGATCTCTCCGCTACCAAAGTGGCCAGAACGCAAGCTCTGAACCGAGATACGAGTGTGTGTGAAAGACAAATAACGACAGATGAGTTTGTCCTCTCTTCCTCATTCGACTGTTGCTACAGACAGAAAATAGGGAAGTACCAAAGTCCAGATTATTATCCTGGCCTGACAAAAGAATGATGCAAACACACACACACCAGAGAGAGCTCTCTTTAACTGGCAGTAATTAAACTTTAGTTTTACAATATTCAATCTCAGATATTTGAGAAGCAATGAATTCTTTATAGTAATACTATTTATAACACAGCTGCACACAAAAAGGATTACAATCTCAATTAGGTTCGCAATGACATTCAAATCAAGAACAGCATCGATTCTGCATTTGCACTCGGGCAACGATTGGAACAAAACAGCAGCACTACTTCCCCTTATTCACCGTGACAATGACAACTGTACAACAACCTCATGTGAATCAGCAGAAGAAAAAAAGGGAGAAACAATGTTGTAAAGCCGTGTAGGTTTTTTTTTTTACATGACCTCAACCACTGCTTGTAGTAAGAAGGAACAAATGTCAATATTACGTTCCAATTTTAAAATTTACAATTACTAAACAACTGATGAGGAAACTTCAAACGTACACTCAACATCTGCTAGGAACATGTTGTAAATGCTTCATCAAGTAAAAGCAGCTGTTAAAATAGAAGCAATTAGCGTGTGCACTTGGAACATAACCACATGGACGTCTCCAGTCTCACCATCCACTCCTGGGACAAGACACAAGTGTCTCAGACACATGTGTCAAAATGACGATGCGCAGCACAGACACTGTTAAACAGTGTAGAACAGAGACAGCGGAAAACAAATGACAGATTCAATTATTTAACTGGCAGCAGCTTTGTCATAAATCAACGTAATTGACAAAACAAAGCAATGCTTGCATATGATATTTTGGAAGTGTTTTTCCTCCCACTGCTCTTTCCTTTCCGATGAAAGGAAGTACAACATACACTTGACCACACACCAGCAACTCTTGGAGAGTCCCAACAATTTTTTCAAAATGGAGTTGAACAGCATGGATGGGCAATACATTCAAAAGTTTATATTATGATTCCCTTAACATTTTGGACAATACACCACTGTGTATACGTACGTTATTAGAGAAACGCAACTGCAGAATAAAAGAGGAGCTTTGAAGTGTTCACAAACTTTCGGTCATACAATGTATTTATTAAGAAGAAATGGTGTGTGTTTTTAAGGTTAGAACACTACAGTAAAACCCATCCATCCATTATCTAAACCGCTCATCCGTTGGGGTCGGGGGAAGCTGGAGCCAATCCCAACTGTCTTCAGGCAAGAGGCGGAGTACAACAACCACAAAAAAAAAAAAAGCATCCTGCATCAACACTGTCAGCACCTCAGCTCAATAATGGCAGGACCTCAGTCTATTGCAAATGATAAAAAGGTTGCAATTTTTTCTATTCTTAATTTTCAACATGATCCCATTATGTCTGATTATCTGTCCATTATAATTTCAAGTAAACGGGGCCTTAATCTCAGTTTATATCTGTAGTCGCTCACTAATTACAGATGTAGTAGATTGAGATTAGGCTGGAAAGTGTTGGAGTATTCCTTTAAACCAGTGCTTCTCATAGTTGGGCTGATGAAGCATAACCAGGGAGTCTCAAGGTTTTTGGGTTTTTTTTTTTTTTGTGTTAGAGAAAATCATAACCCACCATTATTATATTCTAGTGTGGGTTCTTCAATAACTCCAAAACAAACTCACCTACAAATATCATCAGGTGAACCTAAAGTGTTCTGCTGGTAAAAGGTTGGGTTAAAAAAAAAAAAGCTCTAGGACTCCAATAAATAGCCAGAATATGACTGTACATATGTTAATAATGAGTCTAACATCCGAAAGGTTGTATCATGCTCATACAATAAACCTGACATTGAAAGGGGTCCATAACATTTATTTTAAAGGGGTCCCTGACTCCAAAAAGTTTGAGAACCCTGCTTTAAACCAATGACCCAGATGTGAAATCAGGAAAGGACTGTGTAAGAGTTTACTCCATTAGGCTGCTTCTATTAAAAACATTTGTGCCGATTCTCTTAAAAGAAACGGCCAAAATTCTCTCACAGCTGAAAAAGTACAATGTTGTGACAGCTGAAGCTCACCTAATAAAATCCACATTGCCTGACAGGGTACATAACAGAAGGATACTGGAGAGGAAACCACAAGAGGAGACTCTTGGTTTTAAAAAGGCGAGAAAAGACGGCTCCTTATGGGTTCCAGAAAACACTTTACATTTTTATAGTTGCAGTAAAGACAACAGATTTGGAAGATACTGACAGGAGTTTGGTCATTTTATGTTATTTATGACATAATTAAAATATCTCTCTTGCTTAAACTGCTGGGTTAAAAAGGAGCCTGGACCATTTCACTGCAAGTTTGAGAGAGGAACTATGTCGGAATACATCACACAATTACCATCATGCACACAAAACACACCGTTCTACATGTATATGTGAATGAAAGACACAGACACACCTTCTGTAGTTTCTCTCTGCATTTGTCAAGTCTTTTACTTGAAGCCTACCCAGAGGGGCCTCCTGCGTGAAAAGCACTTCCCAGGCCTTAACTTTCTTTTTCTAAACTATTTGGATTTTTTATTTGGTCTTAGGCCAGTGTAACCTGGTTTTAGGCGCTGTTAAGATTACTTGTCACACTACATGAGAGGATTTCGATAAAATCTTGGCTGAATTCTACAGACTGTACAATAAGATGTCCTCCATGTAGGATTATATGAAACTCGTCCAACAACAGACTTGCATTCAAAGAACATTTCTACACTCTGCTTACATCATTAATCAGCATGATCGAAGATTATTCACAAAATGTCACATGAACAGAAACAAACATTCTTTGAAGTGAGCTTGATGTAATAAGAATATTTTTCTTCCATCCATTAGCATTTACATTTTGCCATTGGCACTACCTTATTTGTAGCTGTCCAATGAGTTTCATGTCTTCCTGTGCCGTCCTCCTAAGTGACTTTTAGACTAGTGTTATAGTAAAAATGCTGGTAAGCATGTCACAGGAGCTCCAAAGCCACCAAAGAACTCTCAACTACCAACCAAGAAACTGATTCAAATAAATTAGTACTTTCAGCTGGAGCGTTCGTGGTTATTAAAGGACTGTAAAGTTCACCAAGATGTGTGATTTTAGGTTTTACACATAAACAGAGGTGCAAAACAAGTCTACAGTCCCAATGAAGAAATCTTTGAATACTCGATCACTACAATGTACAATTTGACTATTTGGGGAACATCAGAAACTTGGATTTACTCGTACACCGAGTCCTCCGCCCCAAAAAAAATCCATCTTTAAGCTTCCTGTTGGCAAAGATGTCTGAAAATGCTTTGCATATTTGTTGAGTTCTGACTGCTTCAGGCAATGAGGTGAAGAGTCCTCATGTGCGTCATTGAAAACACCAAGTGTACAATGACAGCAGTTACACATTTCCTCCTTGAATATCAGAGCATAATTCTCAAGTTCACGGAATACTGAGAACTAAAAGAAGCCAAGACAAAAAAAAAAAAAAAACCCAACAGACTTTACTACACAGGATTTAAGAAGTCTCCAATTAAGGTGGTCTGAGAGCTGCCTTATGAACACCTTTAACACACTACTTCAAATCACATTTTTTATAAACACAAGCCAACATTCCAAACTGACTGCACGTCAAACAAGGTTATAACAATTTTCACCACTCCCACTGGAATATTTCATCCTCAGGTGACCCATGATCTTTAATGTGCTGATGAAGTTCTCTGTTCAAGGTTCACCTCTTTCTTATCTCACCTACCCTGTGCCTGGGTACGAGAGAAATCCATATTCCTGGACTGTATAGAAATCTAATTCACAGTCATACTGTAGAACATTTATTTTACAGCAGTTACTTTGTCGATCATGCTCTGAATAAAGCTTTGCAAACTTGCATCAACTAGCTGCAAAACATTTTCCTTTAAATAGGATTCAGAATTTGCTGCCTTTGATTAAATCAATCCCATATTTTTTTTCCCCTTTGTTCAATCCCAGTACAGTAACAACCAGACAATTGTGTGTGGAGTCTCAATTAGGGAACTGAACTTTGCCCCATATTGGATTTCTGCTCAGGGCTAGACAGGAACCTGTGTTTGTACTTTCAAGTGCATGAGCAGAATTTAGTGCAAGCCCTAGTTAATATTTACAGTACCAGTCAAAAGTTCAGACACTCCCCTTCTAATTCAATGGTTTTCTTTATTTTTATGAATTAAAAAGACACTTCATGTCTTAAAGTAATGATGGATGTCGTTTCACTTTGCTTAGTTGAGCGGTTCTTGACATAAGGCCAAATAAAAAAAAATAAATAAATAAAAAGTGTGTTTCCGGTAACCCGACCGATCGAGAATTTCCGCATCGAAATTGCCGACCGTAAAGTTATTATTACAAATTTCCCTTTATATTTTAGTATAAGTGGCGTTAGTTTGTCATAATTCTTTGTTTCAATGCATTCAAGTTGTGAAAGAAACGATAAAAAGTAAAATGTTTCACCACTTCTATCAGCCCCCCTGCATAAACATGGGTGCAGCCATCTCGCGCAGAACATCATAACTCGAACTCTCGCGATATTCACGTCGATCGCGTGAGTCGTCTGATAAACT
>JAODLJ010000002.1:43795152-43806421 GCA_027576115.1 Cathorops melanopus
AACTTTTTGTAAAATCTATAATTATTCATTGAATGTGTATAATAATAATAATAATAATAGCTGACTTTTTTGTGGTATATCAGACATATTCCATTCTGTTTAAGAGCATTTCTGGTTTGTACTGTTGCAGTCGAGAGATGAGCTCTAAGCTGATTGTGAATGTGTTGGGGGGTTTTTTTTCAGCCAGATTTGGATGAGTTCATCAGTGTTGTTTTATGGTGCTGTGTGAGCCAGGAGTGCGTGCCAGAACTTATTGGTTATCTGGGATAGCTGTGCATTATGATGCTTATTCAGGGTTGCCAGATTGAATGGTCTTTTTCTAACTCACTAAAAACCAGGTTAAATGTGTGACATTGCCAAATTATTTTAATGCGCAGTACAATTAAAAATAATCCAATTGAATGGAAAAGTACAGCTTTGTACTCGTGTGATTCTCCTCTCTAGAGGATCAGTGAAGCCTATAGAACAAACTTAATTATTACCTTTCTCTATAATTTACTTACACAGCCAATTGTAGAACTCCTTCATACTTTATATAGCTTCAGATATCTGACACAGACATGGTTATAAAGCAGTATGTTTATTTAAAAAAAAAAAAAACTCCACACATTTCTTTATTTAGCGGTTAGTGCTGAAGTGGTTATGTAAATTTGCTGTTTGAACCTTTAGTGAACTTCTCTTAAAATAAGATGGGTTCAAAGCTATGTGCTTTTCATTTCCATCTTGTGACACTTCTGCAAATCATCACACACACACATCTCAGTACTGAGATGTACTGAAACCCACATGCATGAGAAATTTCAAGTGAAACTTCCCCACTGCTGTCATATGAGGCTCTGTGTGTGTGTGTGTGTGTGTGGTGGGGGGATCAAACACTAACACAATTCATTAACCCACAAACCCCAAAATATGCACTCCGACTCAGTGTGTATGTGTCTGTGAGAGAGAAAGAGAGTCACCTATGAGTCTTTTATTGTCCCTGTAGACTGTTATAGTACTTCCCTTTTTAGCACATGCTCTCACACTCGAGCAACACTTTGACTGTATGCGTGACACAAAGTCTGTGTGTATATGTGTGTGTGACATAACTTTATTACATCCACAATGTGCCTGCAAGTTAATTTGGATTGCCATATTTTGTGTGTGTATGTGTGGTGTGGTGTGTGTAAATGTCGCCATGCTTGCACTAAATCTTTCCTGCTGTTTCCGGGGCAACAATTCAGCCTCTTGTCACTGTGGCACAACCCCAGAGATGTGCTGTTACCTTAGTAACCACCTTACCCCATCTATATCAAGCTAATTTAATGACTTATGCTAATGACCATAGGTCAGTGTCACCGCAGACCATGTGAGAGGTGTGTGTGTGTGTGTATGCCTTGTGTGCACATGGACATATGTATCCACACACACCATGGAACAAAGCAAGAATCCAGCTGAGATGTGTTTGTTTTGGAAGAAATTCAGCCTCTCAGTCTCAAGTTCAAATACACTGTTTGCTGCTTGCATGTGTGCACATTTATAGGCGAGTTAAAGGAGCAGAGATTAGTGTACGAATGTGGATCAGTCACACAGCTCAGAGGGTTAGCCATATGTGGAACTTGTAGATCCTGTTTCTGTTATTATTTCTGTATAAATCACCTTTTATCCCTTACTACTTTTACCTTGCACAAACACTGCTTTTTTTCTGACATGTAAAAAGCTTGCACATGCACTACTTTACCTCACACATACCAAAAGTTTGGCCCCATCTACTCATTCACAGGTTTTTGCATATTTTGACGATTTTCTACATTATAGAACAATACTGAAGACATCAAAACTATGAAATAACATCTGGAACATATATGGAATTATGTGGTCAACAAAAAGTGTTAAAAACAAAATATGTTTGATATATTTTTTTTAGATTCTTCAAAGTAGCCAGCGTTTACCTTGATGACGCTTTACACGCTATTGGCATTATCTTAACCAGCTTCATGAGGGAGTCACCCGGAATGCTTTTCAGTTAATAGGTGTGCCTCGTCAAAAGTTAATTAGTGCAATTTCTTGCCTTCTTAATGCGTTTGAGATCAAACAGTAAATAGTAAATAAAAAAGGTACAGTAAAAGTCCTATTCCACAACTGTAGTAATCCATATTATGTCAAGAACTGCTCAACTAAGTAAAGTGAAACAACATCCATCATTACTGTTACGACCCCAATGAATAAATCCAGGGGATTGAGGCAGCAAGATAGTTAAATTAGCCCCGAGTGAAAAAGGAGGACAGGAAGCAGAAGTATATGAATAAAATAGGTTGTTCATTTTCAGAATAAAAGTTCTGAAATCCGATCACCAAGAAAACAGATTACACAAACATCTCCACAAGAAATTCACTGTGAAAGCATGCAAACACCATCACAGGTAACACTCTCCCTATTATAGGGAGTTAACGACTGACTCCGATATACCACTCAAATGTTGCACAACACACACAGACTAAATGCTGCCGATTGGCCCACTGGTGCCGTATGTGCACTCCTGCTCATATTTTGTCCACCAGACCCTGATGAGGATCAATTAAGTACTGATGTGCTCGACCCGTCAGCTCACTGGTAGAAAAAGGGAAGGTGGTACCTGGGGAAAAACACAAGTAGAAGCAAACACCACAACCTTAACACCCCCTCCCATAAAAGCAAACATGTAGTTTGCTATAAATATCACACAGGAGACATACTCACAATAAATACACTAATCACACCCAAGCCTGAAAAATACATCAGAAATTTTATAATTAGTTTGCCTCACACACAGGACAGTGCATCAGCCACAAGATTGCCTGCCCCTTTTTAACACTCTACCACACTGTTGACCATCACTTAGACCTGTCAGACCATCATTGGCTAATGATTCCATACAGATCAAGGAAGAAGTGAAGGTCTTTCCAGAGGCCGCAGTCTCTGGGACTTTTCGCTGCTCCACTTGAGCAACTTTTCTGGAACTGTAAAGTTTAAGCATATTAACATGACACAACCATGTTTTCTTCCTCCTCTCGGGTGTAGAGATGACATACAGATTACATGTCATCTGTATCAGACACTTTACCACATAAGGGCCAGAGAAACAGGCAGTAAGAGCAGAACCAGGCACCGGTAACAGGACCAAAACTTGATCAACAGGCTGAAATTGTCACTCAACTGCTTTCCTGTCAAACCACCTTTTCATATCCTGCTGTGAATAGCAGAGGGCTTCTTTTGCCAAGGAAGACGCACGATGCAAACATTCTCTGCATTCTTCTTCTTCCTCCTTGTCCATCACTATTACCAGGTCAGGATCCATGTGGACCCTACTGATCCAGATGTCATATTAATTAGAGCATAGTTTCACGCCAGATGCCCTTCCTGCCACAACCCTCCCATTTCTGGGCTTGGGAAACAACCATTCACACCTATGGGCAATTTAGAGTCACCAATTAGCCTAAGTGCAGGTCTTTTGACCGTGGGAGGAAACTGGAGCACCCAGAGGATACCCACACAGACACAGGGAGAACATGCAAACTCCACACAGAAAGGACCTCATTGGCCACTGGGCTTGAACCCAGACCCTTCTTGCTGTGAGGCGACAGTGCTAACCACTACACCACCGTGCCGCCCAAGCATTCTCTATACTATGAAACAAAATCCAGCACAATAGTATTTAAATAAGAATTGGACAAAAATTGCACTTGCAACCTCTCAAGTGGGCAACGCAAACTGACCAAACAAGTTACATTACATTACAGGCATTTACATAGCAGATGCTCTTATCCAGAACAACATACCCAGAGCAGCCTGGGGAGCAGTAGGGGGTTAGGTGCCTTGCTCAACATCACTTCAGCCATTCCTGCTGGTCCAGGGAATCAAATCATCAACCTTTTGATCCCAAAGCTGCTTCTCTAACCATTAGGCCAAGTTCAGCTGGGCTAAACCAAAGCGACTCTTGTTTTGCATCCCGTATGGCAAAAAGAACAAAAAGGACTCCCTTATCCCAATTTTTCCCCACTTCATAGCAATACTTTGACTGGTACTGTACATAAAAAAAAAATCTCCACATGCAGGTTTTTTCCCCAGGATGGCACACATTAATATCTTTGCCCTCGTAGTTTTATTCTTAGAAATGTTCTAGCTGGTTGAAACAATCATATGTCAAAAATCTAGGAAAGATTACTATAGAATCAGAGACATTGCAATTTGTATCTGTGCATATGCCAAATTTAGTTTTGCTTATTAGCTTTATGTGAAACATAAACCATGATAGGGCTGCCTGAATAAATTTCAGCATTCAAATTAAATTTCAATCATAGTACATACGGTATGTGCTCTGGGGCAGAAATGTCTTATTCAAATGTTTAAAATCCCATTCTGTACTGTTAATTAGCATACATCCTTCAAAACATGTGCACCTAAATCTGATATTGGTGGGCGCGTTGGGCAAACAGTATGCACTACATAGGGCTTACAATACCATTATGTACAGATACTGTATGTATAAGGGCAAAAGTTAAGGCTTGGGGGTTTAAGCCCCAGTACTGCCATGCTGCCACTGTTGGGCCCTTGAGCAAGGCCCTTAACCATCTCTGCTCCAGGGGTACTATATCATGAATGACCCTGTACTCTAACCCCAACTTCCTAACAAGCTGGGATTATGTGAAGAAAAGAATTTCACTCTGCTGTAATGCATATGCGACAATTAAATATACTGGTTTATCAAAGGCTTTTAATGTGACTAGGTTTATATTGCTGACTGAGAGGTGTTTTGTGGCTATACAGAATTGAGATGTGAGGTGGATAGTGTGTCTTATGCTCAGTGATTGCTTTGTTAAAATCCTTGCAGTGATATCTGTTTTCTTGGTTTGTCATAGTGCCATAGTGTCACTTCCCATGTTCTGATACACTGAATATGAAGTCTAACTTAAAGCTTTGACTTCTTAAGCTTTAATATCATATACAAGGTTACTTCAAAAAGTTCTTGGCTTCACCCAGAAAGCGTCACAGGAGAAAGATTTTTCTTGCATTATTTTTCAACATAGCCTCCTTTAACTTCAATGCACTTGGTCCACTGATGTTCAAGCTTCACTATCCCTTCACATCTTGAGAAGGTCACATCTTGAGCCTCAAGATGCTCCTCAACAGCATAGATGACTTCAACATCACTCTGAAAATGGTGACCACACAATTAGGATTTCAGTTTGGGAAACAGATAGAAGTCAGACGGTGCCAGGTCGGGTGAATAAGGTACAATGGGTGACAGTTCAAAACCACATTTGGCTGCTTCTGCCACTGCCACCTGCGCTGTGTGGACGGGCACATTGTCCTGTACGTAGCAACAGCACGCCAGCTTGAAACTTTCTTCTCCTTTTTTCTTTGATTGTTTCTTTCATTTGAGTTTTTTGGACAGTGATATAAGGCTTTATAGTATAGAGTTATGCCCCAAACTGGGAGTTACACAACTTGTTTTTGGGTGGGGCCAAGAACTTTTTGAAATACCTTCATAGCTTTCTTTATTTGAGCAGGAAGTACCTGCTGTTCTTGTGTTGTCACAGCTATTCGAATCCCGCCTACTCATTGGTCAAGTTTGAACTCCCTTTCTTATTCTAGTTGGGGCCGTTGTAGTTTACTTTTTACTGGCGCACACAACCTGAACAAAGACTTCAGACACACCCTCTTGTATACTCCGCATGCTTTGTTGCCATGTTAAAATATTTGAGAGGTGTGTAGACGAGAAGAACAGCTATTTCTAGCTGTGTACCTCAACTGGTTATTTCTGCTTTGATAAGCCAAGTGAATAGAGTCATTCATAGGCTAACAGATACATTGTCACATGTTTAAGGAAGCTTTACGGAAAAAGATATGAATCATTTATTACCTAGAAATCCCCAAACGTGCTAAGCAGCTAAGAGGAAAGCTTCGTAAAACCTCCAGATTGCAAATATTACATAAATGCTGCTGATTGTGTCAAGACGAATGACATATCTAGTGTTTCTGACTTTATTGTTCCCTACTAACATTAGTCATGATTGGTATTTCAATGAAGCTGTCAGTGGTCGATACATGAGTGTGAACTTGAGCTTCCTTTACTTGTCTGTGGCTGAAAGAGCCTGAAACTGGCTTTGCTGTGGTGAAAGCTTCCCTATTGTTCACATCAGATGATCTGATTCTCACAGTCACTGCTGATGACAGGTGCTCCATTATTAAAACAAGTTTTTTGACTGTACTTGCAGAGCTAAACCATTAATTTACCTTTCAAATGACATGAGGCATGAATTCTTCTGCTGTCTGCACCTTTTATACTACATGTCTAAAACAACATTTAACCACTACAAAGCAATCATGTAAAAGCTAAAGCTATAATTGATTTTAAGAACATAGAAGCTCATATTCACAATGAAATGTAAAAAAAAAGGGAACAGTCTTAAGAGGCTTAAAGCCTGTAAGACATGTCAACTGGCTAACACAATTTTTAAGAATATCGAGAAAAAAACGGGCTGGGATATGGAACAGCATCTTGGATTAGAGAAACAAACGTGAGTATTGTAATAAACCACATCAAAACATATAAAGAGTTTGCTTATAATTACTCATATCTTAAAGATTTAGGCTATGTAAAACAATAGCAATGAATTGTAACTCTATTTTAATTCAACTAGTCGAAACCACAGTGAATAAACCTTGTTAAACTCCTGACCTCCCAAAATGCTGTTCATGGAAAACCAATGCATGCAGCTGACTCTTGGCTGCCCTTTACACACACAACCTTTCACACACATTCCAGGTTCACTACCTGTTTTGGGTCCCGGGAGACCAACTTGGGATCGATGGAGCCAATAGAGATGCTGGGTGCCATATGGTTCAGGATTTTAGCAATGAAAACCTGCATACAGTCAGAAAAGAGTCAGTTAGGACAGACTACAGCTTAACAAGGAACTAGACATAGAAAAACATTTCAATGTTTCAAGAACATCTAGAACCATGCAAGATCCTAGAATAGAGTCCAGATAACAGAGGAGATTTGCGAAATATTTTCCTTATTTGCTTCTTGTTTCTCTGCCAAAAAAATTGACCTGTGCCATTCAGAATCAATAGGCCAAGAAATTACATTTAGATAAAAACTATATTTATAGTGGTATGTTATATAAAATCAGAAACAAAAATAAAATCATGCAATAAAAGAATGAAGAAAAAAAAAAAAAATCGCTGTAGCCCCTTTTGTGCTCATTTGACCAGAAAATGCTGGCAGTACATTTGTCATGTTAATCTATATAATAGTGATCCTCATGAGACTCACATTCATTCCAATAAATCATAAGTGATTTCAGCATGTAAATTTAGTATGTACAGGACAATAGCACTGATTGCAATAGCACCCCTTGTAAATGATGTTTGTTTTTTAACAAGGTTCAGCATCTTTATTATGTGTAATAAATATTCAGCCATTTAGAAAGATGGACTGAAGATTGTTTGAATCTAATTTCATGAAATGTTCCGGTGAATTCCGGATAAATGAGGATGATGTGGATTTTGTTTCATTTTATACAAATGTATAAAGTTATACGAAAAAGCATGCGCACTAACCCTGCTGGTAATGCTTCACTATAACCTTCGTAAATGTTCCTAAAATAGAGCCATGCGAATTGTTAATAAATGTTAATGCGAAGAGCTGGATGGATTAGTTTATGTAACCAGAGCGTCAGCGACGCAGTAGCTCACACGGCCATACCATGAGAAGTTAGACTCGTTTATCATTAGCTCAGTTGTTCTTCATGAGAACAATTAGATCTTCCACACAAAACAATCAGAATCAAAATCCATTGAAAACTCAGGGAGTTGTAGTGATTTTTGTGAATTGTGGATGGACAGACAGATGGATGATGGACGCCGCATGATGGCAATAACTAATTGCCCTACGGCCAGTGAGCTAATAATCGCCCTACTGCCGGTGAGGTAATAATCGCCCTACGGCTGGTGAGCTAATAATCGCCCTACTGCTGGTGAGCTAATAATTGCCCTACTGCCAGTGAGCTAATAATTGTCCTATGGCCGGTGAGCTAATAACTGCCCTACTGCTGGTGAACTAATAATCGCCCTACTGCTGGTGAGCTAATAATAGTCAGAAAACGATTCAAATGCACAAATATACAAACCAAACCCCAAATGACTATGATGAATAATACAGAGACTGAACAAGCATGTCCTGCATGTTTGCATATTCAACCATGTTCCAGTGGTTAGTGTTGTTAACTTTCGAACCACTCGCACCTGTTCCTCATTTCCCTCACACTGCACTCTCCTCATCACCACAGCAAATATACTCCACTTTTCTTTCTTCATCAGCTGCAAAGTCTTGCCAATGTTCTCTCTATCCAGTCGCCAATTTCTTGGATTTTGATTTGAGCCTTTACCTTTGCCTGGTTTTGATCACAACTTGTTTGGTGATTTTTAGACTGTGGGCACTAAATTCATTCTTTGTATTTTGGTTTTCATCCTGGAAGCCAGAATGAAAACCCACATGGACATGGGGAGAACGTGCCAAAATCTACACAGACAATAACGTGTGTGCAGGATCCAATACTGGAGCTATGAGATAGCAATGCTACCATGCCACCAATGTTTCATTTTCATTGTTTCATTCATCATCAAAACAGTACCTCTTGATCCTGTTCATGGTTGCAGTGGGTCTGCATGCAAGTTGGGAGAGTTCACCCCACAAGGGGCGCCAGTTTATTGCAGAGCACCACACACATTCACACCTACAGGCAATTTAGCAAAGCCTACCTCGCCAACCTGCCTACTTGGATGTTTTTGGGACAGTAGGAGGAAACCAAAAACCCAGAGAAAACCCATTTGATCCTGGGAAGAACCCAAGCTCAGGTTCAAACCAGGACCATAGAGCTTGGAGGCAGCAATGTTACCCATGTTAGTGTATTTCATTTTGTAATGTTTAATTCCTTTCTTCCTTTCTTTTGATTTTGGTCTCTTGCTTTTCACTGTAAAAATATTTTTTGAGCTTAGTGGCATTTCTTTCCCCTTACAGAAATACAACACTGCCATCTCACAGTAACATCAATATGGAAAAACACTGGGAGTTTGTGTGTGAGGATGAGATTCTACCTTGAAGGGTGTGGCAGATTCTGGGTTCATCTGGATCATGGGACCGATCAGAACCACCCCGGCGAAATCCTGCGGCCTCTCACATGCAGTCAATATTGAGATGGCACCACCCTGCAGTAAAACACAAATACACACGTCAGGGTGCTTGAAAAGAAAATAAGCTGATGCTGTTCTCTTGCTGTACTTGGCCTCTTGCTCCTGTTGTCTTAGGAGATTTAAAAAAAAAAAAAAAAATACAGGAAAGTAAAAATAACAGGTAGCATGAGACCAAGAAAAATTAAGTGAGTGAGAAGGATTTATTACTATTCACTGTGCCACTGGGCGGCCATTTTGTTCCCTCTGCATTCTGTAGTTCACTTTATTAGGGCTCTGAATATTCATGAAGTGAGTTTCAGACTCAAAAGAGGTTCCCAGGAACAAAGAACTATTTAGAACATGTACACAAACACACATATTACTGAGGTCTTTAAAATGATAGTGCTTATCTCATTTTACCAGTAATATAACCAGTAATATTTCTAGCACATGTAAAATGTTCATATACACAACATCCTCTTTCATGGAACCAAATTATTTAATAGTGTGTGATGTAAAGGAAGATCATTGTTTATCCAGGAAGTTCCTCTGAGATCCCAAGGTAGACTTCAGGAGCAGATATGCACGCAACATGAACCCAATTGTTTAACGAATGCTGACATCCAAATGTAGGAAGCAAACACAAGAGTCTAACACTTTTAAGACATGTTTAACAAGTCTACTGTGGAGAAGGGAACAGAGCAGTCTCTCTCTGCCTCTTTTACACACACACGCTGCTACTGGGAATAAATAGCTCCATTGTCTTTGTGGCCCCATAATGCGCTGAAGACTTAACGCTTATGTAAGAGTCGAACAATTTGACATTATATTAGATGGAAAGAAATGGGAAAGGGAGAAAATGAAGATTAGAAGAAAATATAGAGGCTACAGGCAACAAATGATATAATGAATCATATGAAAAACAGAATGAAGAAAAAGCTACTCACTGAGGTGAGGTTCTACCGTACGTTTTTACGCATCTGCTCATTGTAATTAGTTTTCATTTCTATCGTAAAAACTCAATCAAACTGACTTGTACAGTAGATGCACACATAATCTAAGACAAAAATAAACAGATTAAAAAAATTATATCAAAACATCATATAAAAGCATTGATATTTTACAAAGAAAAACATAGCGTATAATTATCGATGTGGTGAAGTTTTCTGTAAGGGGACGTTTTATTTAAAATTTATGGAAGGAGTCTCCAGTGTCAGCACTTTGTAAAAGTCAGAGAATCTACAAAGTTGCTGCTTTAAGTTTTCCACTACTCTAATGTCGGCTTGATAACAAGCTGGATGTTTCCTGTTTTATTGACTTCAAGACAAAGTGAGAGAATGTCTGCTTATACAGTAACTGCTAGGGGAGAGCGGGGAGACTTGGGACAAGTTTTCAACTTTTGTAGATTGTGTGAAATTCTTTGCAGGCAGCATCACATTCATATTGCATAACAGAGTATTTACTATACCCTCTTACCTCAACATTAGTTTCCTAGCTTGTCACATATACTGGCCTTCAGGCTTCACTTTTTCTGTCAGTATTTTTTTGCGGGGATACATGAGACATTGACGGGAGACATGGGACATTATGTGGGGAGACATGGAACAAAAATAAAATACCTAGGCCTATATGTTTAATTTTATTATCGAAACTTGTAACATATGAACTGTATGAACACAAAATGCTGGTACAGCGATAGACAAATGTCAGTTTACCCAAAACCTGACGAGACAAAACAGTTCCAGTCTCAAGAAGATATGAAGGTATGAAGAAGCTTAATCCTCATGCAGGTACATGCTCACGTTTTTAACAAAAAAATGTAAACAATTCTAAATATTTGTAAACCACAAGAAAAAACCTGCAACATGATGAACTGTCCCAACTCTCCCCATCTGGCCATTTTGAAAAATCCTCAAATGCTTTTTCCCCAGGATTTAAGTTTAATAAATAATACTATATATGGTAACGCTAGGCTTAAACTTTAATTCTTAACTAATCCTGAATTCACCAGCATACATTACACCAGAGAATGGAGGTGGAGGCGAAGTAGAAAATACAAGTTTTAGTTGGG
>JAODLJ010000002.1:44404491-44415602 GCA_027576115.1 Cathorops melanopus
CCCCCCCCCCCCCCCCCCCCCCCCCCCCCCCCCCCCCCCCCCCCCCCCCCCGCCCCCCCCCCCCCCCCCCCCCCCCCAAGCCCTACAACCAAACAAGACCAATACGCACCTGAGATCACCAGTGTGTTTGCGCATGTGGACATTTAGGTAGTGCTTCCATTTGGTCACATAACCACATTCTGAACACATGTGCTGCTTGTCTTCAGAGTGTGTCAGCATGTGTTTCGAGAGATACGTTTCATCCCGGCATCTAAATTCACACAGTGAACATTTGTGTGGCTTTTCACCTGAGAAAATGAATAAAGAAATGCATGCCTATTACACTTAAATATACAACATCAGTGTTCCCCAATCCTGGTCTTTGTGTACTCCTGTCTTACATATTTTAAGGTTTTCCCTAATCCTAACACACACAAACTCATTTCAGCTAACAGGCCTAAACTGGGTTAAACTCCTGTGTTCAAAGAGGAGAAAGACTAGAACGTCTAGGACAGTGGTACTTGGGGATGAGGGAAAAGAAACACTGTTTGACATGACACAGCAATTAAAAAATACCGAATACAAAAGGTCAACTTACCAGTATGCACCAGCATGTGTCTTTTAAGCACTCTTTTGTGAGCGGTCATAAAGCTGCACTCTGGGCACTTGTTTGTTTTCTCATTCGCATGAAGATGTCCTACATGCTGGTTAAATACCACTGGATTGAAAGTGGTGAAAGGACAGAAGCTACATCTGAGCTGTGTCTCTCCAGCATGGCCCTGTCTTTTGTGCTGCTGCAAACGGCTCTTGTTGGAACATGAGAAGTCACACTGTGTGCAGTGAAAGGCTTGATGTGTGCGGAAATGAACCTCCATATCTTCTTTGCTTCCGAACAGTGCACAGCAGGCATGATGATGACACTCTATAGCTTTAATACCATGTGCATCCAATGCATGCTTCTGAAGCAGCTTCTTATCTGTGGATTGAAAGAAGCAACCTTGGTAGAAGCATGGCAGAGGCTGCCCGTTCTGTGTGATATGATGGGACTTCATATGACTTTTTAATGCCTGACTCTGGTGAAAGCTTTCTTGGCAAGTAGGGCATGTGTAGAGATCTTTGTCAGCATCCTTTTTTCCTTGATGGCCATGCACGCTGGTGATGTGGCGGTGCAGGGTGTTACGTTCCACAGCAGCATACTCACACAGCTGACAGCGATGCAGCTTCTCACCAGACTCCCTGAGCATGTGGATGCGCAGCTTGCTTTTGCTGGTAAAGTAATGCTTGCAGGTGGGACACTGCAGGCTGGGGTCAGGAAAATGGAGACGCATGTGCTCCATTAGGTGAGAGCGTGTCTTAAAGCAGCGCCGGCATTCTGTACATATGTGAGTACGAAACATGTGCTCTGTGCCTTCTGCTACATGATCTGCAACACAGCAACACATAAACTTAGATATCCAGGATTGTGTACATTACATACACAATCTGCTTTAATAAAAAGTACATTACAGTTTTTACAAATAATAACAAGCGTTATTAACAAACAAATTCACATCTTTTATAAGAAAGTAATCAACAATGTAAAGAAAAGGTACAACACTAAACTTTGTTTTCCAATAAGAGCGCATCCCAAAGTGTCCTATTCATTTTACACCACAGCAATTTGCCAACGATTACAATTTTGTGCGAATTAAAGCTATACGGCCTTTCAATTTCATAAAATCAGTGAAATTTAGTTTCCTCTGAAATTTGATCATTGTGATGCATGTTTATTTCTGCAATATCTCAAAATAAATTCTGTGGCTGGCAAGTTACTTAATTTGAGGGGACTCCCTAGCAAATAATGTGCATGAAATCACTCACTTCGCACAGTCAAGCAGACAGAGGAAGTCTGTGTGCGTGCATGTGCAAGTTCACCCGTTTCTTCTTCTTTTCCTTCTTCTTTTGGGTTGTATGGCAGCTGGCATCCAGTGTTGCATTACTGCCATCTACAGGTTTACCTCTGACCATGCACTGACAGTTACATAATTCTGTCACTAAACGAACAGCTGATCACACCGAGTTGCTCGCTGACTGCTGATATTTATTAGTTTGGTCCTGCGTTTCCTTTCCTTCACAACATAACGTCTTTTCTTCTCACTTTCCGTTACTGTAGTCGGTCTTTCACATTTCATTCGCACACTCATGTCCTCCATTTTCCTCTCCCGTTTCAAATTTGTATCCGACAATGCCTTGCATGAACAGGGAAAGCCCATCATGTAATACATGACACAGTATCTTGAATTGGGTCATGGTGAAGCAGGCAAAAATAGCAGAGAATTTAAGGCCACGTGGCCCTAAATTGATTAATTGTTCTATTTTTTAAAAAAACCTAATAAAATTGGAAGTCTGTGATTCGAATTCAGTAGCTTTCGGTCCACTAAACAAAAATAATTGGATGTCAGGGAAAATTCTTTTTATGACTTCAACTTGGAAAATCTGAAAGGCAGTCTACCTTTAAATGATTTTGAACATTGTCTCGAGTACAATGGCTGAACATTTTAAAAACAAAATGCTGAAATGTAATGTAACTGGCCCTCTAACAGAACTACCACTGCCCGGTGAGACAGTTTAAATTCATGGGAGTTGAATGTCACATGGCAGGGTTTCCTTTAGTAGAAAACTGTCCCATTACCATTGCCCTATTTCTCACAGCCACCTATTAGGTTTTTATTACAGTGGAATGAGGCTGAATTTTGTCCATTACTGTGTCCCTGGCATGCAACACATATGACTGAAGCGAGACAGAACTCAACTTACAACTTTCCAGCAGTTTTTGAGGAAGCATTAAACAAGCCTTGATCTGTTCTCAGACTAAACACTTATCGTCCTCCCACGATAATGCGGTATGATGCACACAAGCTCTGCAGGTTGGGGATTCCCCTCTGATTACATTGTAGACTGGATGTATTTGTGTCAAATCTCCTGACATTTAACATTACAGCCTCACCTTTCATTAACACAGTTTGTCTACAGTTTAACTGGGCTTGATGACAAAATTCTAAAGTGCAGTATTTTTTTGTTGTATTATTTCATTTGTACTCGAATGGCAGCTCGCTGGAGTCTCGAGAATTGAGGCGTGGGAAGATTGTGAACCCCCTGACCCCTCCTATTAATGTGGCAAATTAACAGAGTGCGGGCGATAAAAGGATCTCTGGCTGCTTTGTCTTTCCTCTAAAGGTTTTTGAAAGATAATAGATGCTGCCCTGTTTGTTCTTGCAGCTTGTTAGTGGTGGCGCTTCACAAACTAAACCAATCAAATAGATGGTAAAATGTTTGTCTTTCTTACATCGTTGCATTTCATTGGTGGTGTTATTAGTGGCACAAACTGAGCTGATGGTGTCATTTCAGTAAACACACATTAAGTGAATGGGTATTTTTTTTGCAAAGGGTTTTTTTTTTCGTGAGAAGCCGTGACGAATGTGAGGCCCACGGATGTGCAGCTCACAAAATTTCAGGATGAATAGAGAGGGCCTCCTTTGCCAAGGCTGTTTAGTGAAGGCCTCATCAAAACACATACAAATCAAATTGATTTCTCTTTATAGGAATCCAGCAAGGAACAAGGAAACATGGGCTTCTTTCTCTCTCTCTCTCTCTCTCTCTCTCTCTCAATATCTTTCTTACCCAGGCGAGTACTTTCTCCACATTCATGTTTAACTACATATCCATCAGTTACTAATGGACTTGAGGATGGAGGAGAGTGAGGTTTATGCCATTGGTATGGCCTTGTTTTTGTCAGTGAAACATTTCATTCATTTAATTTTTCAAATTTTTGTCCATCGCTGAATCTGGTACTTCTCATCACTGAACATGACCAAGAATCACTTCCTTTTCCAGGGAGAGGCCATTTGACTGACATTGCAAATGGCCAATCATGGAGATTTCCTGAGCCTGTCAGCAAAAATAGGACACAAACATCTTAATAGGATCGAAACTGAATCTAGCTTTACTCGACCAAGAACTGGACAACTGGCCATTAAATCTGTATTCATTCATTCATTCCCTTCATTAGTATGAGAGTAACAAGGTGTAGTATCTGTTTTGGTTAAACTAATTTAACATGTTTTATTTTTAGAGTGCTTGATGTTGTCAAAGTCCTGTCACTCTGGGCCATTTTCTGGTTTAGTTGAACCCTGAACAAATGTTAGCTTTCTGTTTTTGAGTCTTTTTCACATATGGTAAGGTGCTTGACCCAAATCCATTCACTGTACTGTTTAGTGGTCTAGCACATTGCCAGAAGAGAATCTTTCTTATTATGAGAATACTGGAAATCTGATAAACCTCTGTATGTTGTAGAGTGTGTCAAGGAAGTGCTTACCTCTTTAAAATAAATAAATAAATAATCGTGGAGATTTCTCATATCGACCTTTATTTAAAATGGTTCTCTGTGTCAGGTACGTGAAGAATATAGTGCTTGATGATGGAATCCATCCATTATCTGTAACCGCTTATCCTGTGCAGGGTCGCGGGCAAGCTGGAGCCTATCCTAGCTGACTATAGGCAAGAGGCAAGGTACACCCTGGACAAGTCGCCAGATCATCGCAGGGCTGACACATAGAGACCAACAACCATTCACACTGTCATTCACACCTACGGTCAATTTAGAGCCACCAATTAGCTTAACCTGCATGTCTTTGGACTGTGGGGGAAACCGAAGCACCCGGAGGAAACCCACGCAGACACGGGGAGAACATGCAAACTCCACACAGAAAGGCCCTCGCCAGCCGTTGGGCTGGAGGACCTTCTTGATGTGAGGCGACAGTGCTAACCACTACACCACCATGCCACCCATTATTATTATTATTATTATTAATTTTTTTTTTTACAGAACAGGCAGGTTTGAGTTCTCCTCCAAGCGTGTTGAGCTCTCTTATGATACAGAGATTGGACCATGTCTCAGAGGAAGTGTCTGTTATCCCTCACCTTTCCAGGTTGCTTGAAAGAGCAACTAGCAGGTAGGAATTAGCATTGACAAAACGTGTAGAATTCCCAAAAACATGCCCGTACGTAGATGATGCTGGTGATGCTAAATTGTGATGGATTGGCATCCCATCCAGGACATATTCCCACCTTGCACCCACTGCTCTTTGGACAGACTCGAGATTGACAATGACTCTGACCAGGATCAAGTGTTTTCTGAAGATGAATGAATGAATAAACTGGAATAAAATTGAGTAACAACTTCAGAAAATTCAGCTGACAAATGCTCAGCATAGGTGGCTCCTTCATAAGGCTGGACAATCATGATTCCTTATGGTTAATGTAAAGAATCTGAAATATAGCTTTTTAATGTCTTCGCTGTTATTTTAAAGTGTAAAAATAACAACAATTAAGCCTCTTACAGTATTGCCAGGTGAATAAAGACTTTCTACTGGTACCGTAGATGTGCAGTGCAACAGTTAACTGCTCACTTTTAGACACAGTTTTCTATTATTCATAAATTCATAAGAGGGTGAGATGACCCTGTTTAAACTCTGTTAGATAAAGGGTTCATTTGCTGGCCCTGCTGTCGGCTCGATGTTGTCATCCATGGTTGCAATCACGTTTTGTTTCGCATGAAGTGTGCCTATACCAAACAGTTCATGCACAATTAAGTGGAAAATGAATTTTGACTTTTCTCTCTATGCTTAGTCAAGTCCATTTTAGAGCAGTCCCAATGCCAGGAAACATCAAGCAAAGCATCAAGCAAGAGTTTTCACATATGTGCCATCTTATTATATTTAAAGGCGATTCCTCCAACAGCAATGGTTTATCACCTAGAAGGTCATTGCAGGAATCTTTTTGTCCATTTGTAATGACTGAAGAAAATAACCACCGCAAATATACAGCTTTTGTTTCTCTCAAATAAAGTGAAAATAAATACAAAGATAAATAAGAAAAAAGGAGAAAACATTCAGAACAATACATTTAGAAGCAGTTAATATGCAATACCTGTAACATTTATGCTTCAAAGCCAGCAGTCTTTTTTAAAAACAAATAGCTTTCACTGGTGCTCCAAAACATTATGGAGTCTTTTCTCTATTTACACAAACTATAAGAATGTCTGAGATGCTTCGTATGTTTGTAAGGGGTTTCAGCTCTGCAGGGCTCAGTCACTATTTACCGTAATCAGGATATGTCCATGTGCCCACTGGCTTCGAGATCATCCCTCATAAAAGCCACGCCCCTTGTCATTCATACATTGCTTCTTCGCAACAGTCCTCTCATTTAGCTTCAACAAAACAATAACGTCACTGATCTGTATATGTTCATGTATCTGTGAGTTTGTGAAGATGTTTGCTGTCTTTTGTGGTCACAGTATGAACGTCTCTAGGTGCTCCTTGGGGACCTCGAGGCAGACCTTCCCATTTTGCTTCGGTTCTTCCTGCCTTTTCCTCGTTCCTTCTCTCCTCGTTCTCCTCCATGTTTCTGTCTCTCTCCTCTCTTTCTCTCCTGTGCTTGCTCCTTTTCCCTGGTCTTTTTATGATCATAACGCTGTTTGCCCAGTTCCTTGCAGTAGTGCTCCAAGCCACTGCGGCCAATCAGACTTAACATATCCTGGTGCCAGGACTGGGTGGAGTCTACGATGGCATGCTGACCGGGACTCCACACACTCAATCGAATTGTTACGGCCATCCAACGGAAGCCATGCTCCTCCAACTGACAGTGATAAATTCCATCGTGTTTAAGCTCCGCCCTCGGAATGAGAATGCCCCTGTCAATCACTACCAGCTGATCACTTGAGGTCACCTGAATAAGAAAAGCAGATGTTTGTATTTATCCATGTGTATTATGTCTGCCTAGAGGTATAGATTTAAGGCCAAAAGCTTACATGCACCTCGGCTAAAGATATTCAAGCTCAGTTTTTCCACAGCTCCACACATATGATGCTACTAGACATTTCTTTTGGCAAGTCAGTTAGGGCGTCTACTTTGCTCACATCAGAGGGAATTTTAAAACAATCAATTAGAGACAGATTTATGTCAGCTTTAATTCATTGAAAGTACCATGAGCATCTGTACAAACAACTGTATGAAAATGTAAGTCTTGGAATCACACAGACACTGCATCATTCAGGAAAGAGACACAAAATAACTCCCAGGGATGAACGGACTTTGGTCCACAAGGTTCAACTGAACACCAAAACAATAACAAAGAAACTGGTGAAGGAGTTCGTTGGCAGCATCAGGTACCAAAGTATGTACACCCACTATTGTCTTTCATAAGTCCAACCCCCTGTCCACGTCATGAGAGATGGACACAGGAAAAAGTAGGGGACTGCCGTGACAGGTGAAGTATGGTGTGAGTCTGGTCATGTCTCACGGGCCGTTTCAGTAGCCATGTAGGCTGTCACGGATCACCCTGAAACATTGCTGGCCAACGGGGCTCTGGTGAAGACAGTACTGGTGCTTCTAGGGTGGTGGTACTGTGCAGCATCTGCAAACAGCTGTGGTCACTTTGACCTGCAAGAGCAGACCCCAATTTACCAAGGTTCTGGTCAGTCTGCTGCACCCTGACCTGCTAGGATGCATGTTATGGTCCCCATACCTGCTTCCACAGGGAGGCCACAGGAAGATAGTGTGGGTCAGGACATGCACAAGCCTGCCTCACATTAATCCAATCTTTCGTGCTGGTACATGGACAAGGACTGACTAAGACTGATTAACTGGTGCGATATAAGTCCTGTGGTGAAGTGGGAGAGGTGACAGGGGCAGGTGGGGACACTGGAAGCCCCCAGCCCCCAAACCCACACACATGGTGATCTGAGTGTGATGGTTGTTCTTTGCTGTATGGGCAACAGCAAAGTTCGTATCCTACCCAGATGTCAGAGCAGCCCTATTTAGGGATGGCACTGCTCTCTCCACTTGGTGAAGGAGATAGAAAAGATTCTCTAAACAAAGCTTGCCCATTACGACCTGCCTGCTAGCCGCAGCAGGATGGTCATCCATTCTACGGTAGAAACAGAAAGATTAAGTTTTGAAGGAAAAAATCTGGTTTTGCCTCCTGGCATGTCAGGACATTGCAAGATAATAGCTAGACCTTGGAGCTCAGAACAGCTGTTATCACACATGAGTTAGTACACCCACTATCAAGAGAGTCCTTTCTCACCATGGTCTGAAAATCTGCTTCACAAGGAAGAAGGCTTTATTCTGGAATAAAAAATCCAGACTGAGGTTTGAAGGTGATCATGAGCTTTTTGGAGGAGTATTCTCTGATCAGATGAAGCAAAAACTAAACTGTTATAAAGGCCATAATGATGACCATATACATGGAGGAAAAAGGGTGAGGATTTTAATCTGAAGAACACCACCCCAATTGTAAAGCCTGGGGGTGGCAGCATTGTGTTGTGGGGCTGGTTGGCTGGAGTGGGTACTAGTGCACTTCATATCTTCATAAAGAACAAAGTTTATCCAGAAATATTGAAGCAACATATCAAGACAGCCAGAAAGTTACAACTTGGTCACAACGACAAAATGGTTTAAAGACATCCATCCATCCATTATCTGTAACTGCTTATCCTTTGTAGGGTTGTGGGGGTTTAAAGACAGCAAAGTGAAAATATTAGAATGGCCATTCCAAAGCCCTGACCTGAATCCAATTAAAGTTTGTGGACTGAATTTAAAAAAAAAAAAAAAAAAGCATGTCTGAGCAAGGAAACCCACAAACCTGATAGAGTTAACACAAGTTCTGTCATGACGAATGAGAAAAATTTCCAGCAAAGTATGCTGAGAAGCTTGTGGAACGTTACCCCAAGCACTTGATTCATATTAAAGCAATTAAAAGTCAATGACAGATTGAAATGGAATATTATCAAAATGCATGTAAATTTATGACCCACTGAAAACGTGATATCGTAAATTAAAGCTAAAATAAATCTGTCTCATTGCTATTCTTTTGAAATTATCTGTTGCCGAGATCAAGTATTTGACTTGACACGGTAAACGTATGGTAAGATGAAATGTGTGGAGACGTAAAAATTGGAGTTTGAATGTCTTTAGCCTTGTTGTATATAAATATTTGCCCTCAGCTGTATGCATGCACATGTACAGGTTGTGTTTGTACCTCATATTGTTCCAGACTGTTCTCTCCAATCTGTTTAAACCAGGTAATTTTGGCATGTTGTGAATTCGGCAGACACTCCAGGTAGGTACTGTTCCCCAAAGCCACCACTATTTCCTTCTCCTCTGACTGCACCTCCAGGCCAGCTGTGCAAACAGACATGAAAACGAATAAATCTAATATATGACTATTCTACTGAATCATACAAACCATTATATTTTAATATAATATAATATATGAGAGTTACAACAATATTGGAACAATATCACAGTTACATATAATCTTGTGTTATAACACCATATGTCTGTACGGACGTTTATTATTATTATTTTTTTATTGATAATGTAGTTGTCAGTTTATTATATATGACAACCTAATAACTTGTGCCTGCTTTGGCTTTCAGAACAGTATATGCCTGGATATGCCTGGGCATGGATTCTCCATAATGGATGCTTTGTGTAGGAATATTATAACATGTGGACATGATTGCTTTGCAGAGTCGCAGTGTATTTCTGCGAACAGCCCTGCCCATTTCATCCCAAAGATTAAGGGTGTGATCAAGTGAACAGACTGGAAGTGTCTGTCTTAGAGATTATAAACACTAACCATGCAACAATGTAAGTTTGATAGGCTGTGTTGTACAGTATAAACACTCTTTAGTAGGTATTAGCACTCTAATGTGTACTGGAAGACATTTCTCACACCCCTGGCCTGGATTGTCCAAAAAAAGATGGTGCCATGGACTTATATTCCTCATACCAAATTCTGATGCTTCCATTATCATATCAGTCAGGTTCAATGCCTGAACTTACCGTATAATCACATCATCAGTTTTTCTTTGGCTAATCAGACACAAGGTACACCACCACTCTTGCCAGAGCAGTTGGGGGTTAGATACCTTGCTCAAGGGCAATTCAGCCATTCCTGCTGGTCCATGGAATCAAAGCAGCAACCTTTTGGTCCCAAAGCTGCTTCTCTAACCATTAGGCCATGGCTTCCCATGGAGCTAAGGGAAAGAATAATAATGATGCAAAGGTAGCAAATCACAGACTCACCAGCCACTTTATTAGGAACAGCTCTACACCTGCACATTCGTGTAATTATCTAATCAGCCAATCATGTGGCAGCAGCATAATACATAACATCATGCAGGTACAAGTCAAGGGCTTCAGTTAAGGCCCGGTCCTACAATACCAATAACTATAACTACAACGATAACTATAAATAAATCAGTCTCCTGCAGTCTATGTAGTTGGTGGTCACACCAGACTGATAATGATACCTATAGCCCAGGCCTGGGTTTATCCGTATCGGTGAGATTGTTTCTGGAGCGATTTTTCCAGGCCTGGACCTGATCCGATAAAACATCTGACCAGTCAGATAACGGTTTACATGTGATGTTGTCTGAGCACGTCCTATTTTTCCCCGGGCATCTTCATACATCCTTGCTGCAGTATGAAGTCACGGAATACGGATTCACGGAAAATAAAAAATATAATACAAAGCACGGATCTTTTATTCACGGTTATGTGATATTTTCTGTGAAATATCAATCGCAAATTAATAAAGTAAACATATAAATGCAGGTAAGATATTTTAATTATGAACTTCGGCAGGCCAAACATTCAATTGTTTTAAATTTCTTAATTTTTTTATCCATGATGCATCATCCGCATGAAATTAGCAAACAATCTGTAATATACTGAAACATCCGTGACCAATCCGTAAATAATTAGCATCCATGATGCATCCGGATTAAAATCCGTAACCACGCCGTATTTTGTATCCTTTTTTATTATATTTCCATAATCCGTGACCTACCGGTATCCGTATTATATCAACCACCGGAGTATGTATGTGGGTTGTTTTGAAGTCCAGGCTGTACAGTATGACCCAGAATAATGTTGGAAAAAAAACTTCTATGACTATTCCTAAGTTGCATGCATTTATTTCCCTGAGTGACAGCACCAACCGATATTATACACAGCAAAATCCCCAGTGTTGAATTAACACCCAGAGTGTTGATTTAACACCCTACTGTGTTTATATAGGTCCAA
>JAODLJ010000002.1:44505708-44520605 GCA_027576115.1 Cathorops melanopus
AAGCAGAATTGAAAGATGAACATTTTGGATTTGGTTTGAAGTAAATATGATGAATATGAAGGAAGATATCGTGAAAAAAAAGATTTTGACCTTTTTGGTGACCTTGACCTTGACCGGATGACCCTCAAAATGTTGAAGGTTCTATTTGAGATCAAATTTTTTTTATTAGCTTTGCCATAGCAAGATATACGTATACACACACACACACACACTATGGCTGGGAAACCACTACAGCTTGCGCCAATTACAGTGGCCCCATTGTACCAAATCTGCATGTCTTTGAACAGTGGGGGAAACTGGAACACCTGGAGGAAGCCCACGCAGACACAGGGAGAAGATACAAACTCCACACAGAAAGGCCCCTGTTGGCCACAAGGTTCAAACCCAGAACCTTCTTGCTGTGAGGCAACAGTGATAACCACTACACCACCCCATGGCCCAATGCCCAGCTATCCTGAAAGTTTCATGAAGATTGGTTCAGCCATTTTACCCTAATGTTGCTAACAAAAAAAACAAAGAAACCCCACCGAAAACAATACCTCGCCCCCTGGTGGACTCCATCCTGGGCGAGGTAACTAGAAGACTATCTGAATACAAGCAGTAAAAGATGTTTTAAAAAAAAAGACCCTGTGCCTGTTTGTTAGAAAAGCCTACAGGCCTAACTGCTAAGTACTGATCGAGCCACCACCAGCTCCTGAGACAAGAGAGATGCCCTGGTATTTCTCCCTAAAGGTTACAACTATAAAGAACAGTATTACACTGTATACCCATAAATATTATTAGGCTACTGGTTTCGTGCATGCAAACACAACTTTGTGCCCTCTTGAAATTTCTTTAGCACTGGGGCCACAGAAATGATGTGCAGTAAATTTAGGAACCCAAAGCTTCCCTAATATCAATATTAATTTTAATTCTTGTTATAAAGGATTGTCTAGCTTTAGCTGGTACAGTGGAACTGTCACCTTTCTCTAAAGACTGTACGTGCAGACCACAAATGACTTCCTTATCTGAAAGTGTTAACATGCAAGCAGGAGCGTTGTAAAATGTGTTTCGATAAGTGCCACATAAGTTCCGGTAGCAAAACTGAAAGGAGTGAAAATAAAGTTTAGGCCTAGAGGTCTTAATTTTGCGTAGCAATTTTGATATCATTGAATTGATGTTGGCAGTAGTGAATGTACATATTTAGCCTTTGTTCACTAATAGGTTTCACATTTTCAATCACAATGATGAGGAGGAGGCAAAGGAGAGGTAAGAAAAAAAACTACATGTTTGTCTTTGGGTGGTGGCCTACAGAGCCTACAGGCAGCAGTGACGAGGGTTGAAAAATATTTTGAGTGGCTAAAAATAAATAAATACATAAATAAATAAATAAAAATCCCAAATCAGTCTGATCTTAATGTGCATTATGATACTTGCACGAATTTCTGAAAACTGTTAGTTGCTGTAGATATTAGACAAAGTAAAAAAAAAAAGTGGAAGTGGCTTCTATTACAAGGGTAGCTGTACAGATAAGGATTAAGTTTTATTCCAACTACAGCTGTGGAAAAAATCAAGAGACCACTTTTAATGGTAACTACCATTCTAATTTTTTTCCATAGCTGTATTCATGAATAAATTATATACCTCAAATCATGAGAAGTGTTCACCTTCATCATTTTGATATGATACTGAATATTGTCTAGGATGACTGCAGTTACAAAGTTGGAGTTAAAAGAAAATAAAAATTAAGAATTAAACCAAACGTTACATAATTCAAGGTAGAAATACTGAAGCATAGATCTCCTACTCTTGTGAAATCATGTTTTCTTTCTTTGTGTTTATTGTGATTTAATTCTATATATCATTTCTATATTTGAAAATATCCAACAATGTAAATTCACAATAAGCTCAATCTCAATGCAGCAAAAAGACTAACTATGGCTGATGCATGTAAAATGTATTTGTGCAAATATTTGCTTTAGTATAGCATAACTTTTTTTCATAAATTAAATTTTTTAAATTTAATTTTAGGACCAGGATGCATTTATTTTTTGTATTACGTTACACTTTGTTTTTAGAAGGGTCTATAAATAAATAGGTTTTTTTCATGTAAAGATTCAATAGTCAGTAGTAACAAAATATATTGTCTTTGCTTTTTACAGCAAATGATGAAACAGAATTAAGTAAGTTACCATTAATTATTCTTACACTGTTACACATTTTACTACAGCTCAGTGTGACATCCATATCTGCAAAAGACATCTCTTGTACTGCAACTCTTTTTGTTAGGTTTGATTCAAGGAATTAATCACAAAAACAAATTTTACTATACTACAGGGCTTGAGAAAAATTTAAAATGATAATTTGTTTGAAATTTAAAACGATCATTTCTTTAATTTAATTTTAGTTTTTTTTTATTTATTCAAATAATTTATTAAAAATAAAATATTTATATTTTAAATGTGGTTTACATTATTAAATGATTTGAAATATAGAATTGAAGAACTTGTACACATAAATAAATTCAAGGCATAAACAATTTGACAAATGTTATTTGTAGAAATGGGAAATGTTTTCATATAGGTGTTTTTGTGTTGTTGTTTTTTTTTTTTAAATCTGAGTTAATTCTCATTTGTCTCACATTCTTATTTATTTAAACAGGACCACTACTCAGTCATGGTGAGTAATGTTGTTTATTTATGCTTTATAATTGGTGATAAAATATGACATACTGTAGGTGCTAAACATGTAGTGCAAGCTAAATGTACAAGGACAAGTCAAAATTAGTTTTGCATTGTAAAATTGTTTCAGTTCTCGTAAGAAAATGGAGCTTAATCATCTGTGAAATATGATATTTTTGTATGTTAAAGCTACACCTTGTCAGGAATGCAAGCGACAAATAGATGTAAAAGCAGCAGAGAGTTTATTAAAGGCAAAGCTAACAAACAAATCAAAATCGTGAAGCAAAGGCAGAGTCAACAATCAGGCAATGGGCAGGTGAGGCACAAACTGAATTTCACAGGTAGAGACAGAGAGGGTAAATCAATATACAGAACTATATCAATAACCAGGAAGTCAGCACAAGTAATAAGGCTTGATAAAGCCAGGCAAGGGAACACTGAGCATTTACTTTGCAAAGTGACTGTGAAACTCAGAGTCCTTTTATACACAGCGGTGATGAGGTGTGATTAGGAACAGGTGTCAGCAATAATCAGTATTCTGGAGATGGAGAGCGGTGTGGTGCAGGTTGGTTATTGTAGCCCATGGCAACCATGTTTGGAGGCTGCTGTGAATCCTGGGAAGTGGAGTCTTGAGTGTGAGCAAGTGCGGATGTGACAGAACCCCCTCCGTGAGGAGCTCACTCTGGGAGCAATACTTTTCCTTGGGAGCTCTGGGGGCGAGGGGATGGTTTGTCAGGGTGCTTGGCATGAAAATCGCGATAGAGAAGTGGGTCTAAGATGTCTCTAGCCGAGACCCAATTACATTCCTTGGGACCATAGCCTTCCCACTCCACCAAGTGTTCCAAGTTGCCTCTCTTGCGATGAGAGTTGAGGATATTGTGCACAATGTATGCAGATTGTCCTTATAAGGCGAGAGGTGTAGGAGGTAAAATGGATGGGAGATTGGCGGCTAAGGCCCTGGTCACACTACAGCTCGCGATGAGTTTGCGAATCCTTGGCAATGAAAAATTGGTAGCATCTCCATCAATCATGCGAATGTTCTCCGAGCTTTGCAAGTTGTGTTTTGGCCAAAAACGTTGCAAAAAATTTTAATGCTTGCATTGAACTTTGGTGGCAATGTTTTTGTCTGCAAACTAAGCAGTGAATACTTGCAGATGGGTTTAAGAATACGTCCTGAAGCTCAGAGAACCTTCACTGAGCCTTTTGAGATGTATTTGTCTTGAACCCATGTCCCTGATGCTTACAGGAGCCTCATCAACACAATGGCTCGGCATAGTTTAACCTTCGCTGAGACTTGAAAGTGCATTTTCATTTGGGGATCCTTCAGAGTGCATTGTGCACACTCTTGGGACCCAGTCATTATGGGAAACACCTGATGCTGATTTGAACGCAATCAGCACTTGCATATAAGGATGCTGTTTTCACAGAGACTTTGTGAAATATTGTCATGTATGCGGTGGTAGATAGATGTAAGTAAAGGGAGAGTGTTTATTAGCAGGCATTGTATTTACAAAATCAAAACATGAGGCAAGGTCAGAATAACAAAACACAAATGAATCCAAAAGCAAAACAGAATGCAGGGTCATAAAGCAGAGTATTTAACCAGAGTCATAAACATAGCTAGAAACAAACTTGACAATGATAATACTTCTCAAAGCCTCTGTGAAAGCAGCGTCCTTATATGCGTGTGCAGTTGCACTCAAATCAGCATCAGGTGTTTCCCATAATGACTGGGTCCCAAGAACAAGCACAACGCCCTCTGAAGGATCCCTGAATGTAAATGCACTTTTCAAGTCTCGTCGAAGGTTAGGATATGTGGAGCCGTTGTGTTGATGAGGCTCCTGTGAGCATCGGGGACACGGGTTCAGGACAAATACATCTCAAAAGACTCAATGAAGGTTCCCTGAGCTTCAGGAAGTATTCCTAAACCTATCTGTGAGTATTCACCACTTAGTCTGGATCCCAGGAGCACATGCAACATGCTCCGTGAGTGTGCATGGCCGTTTGAGATGTGCCAGGCTCAAGTGTGTGAAAGTGTGAGAGTCAAGTGTTCACCTGCTGTGTGACCACAACTGTTAGTTGTCTTTATATCACCATGCATCCCCACCAAAACGGCTTTTTTTCATTGATAACCCATCGCAAAGCATCGCAAGCTGTAGTGTGACCGTAGCTTAAGGGACCGGGGATGGCAGGTTTCAGGCATGATACATGAAACATTGGTGAGAGGTGACTGTGTGGGGGCAAGTCAAGTTTCTAGGTGATGTCAATTCGTTGTATCTTGAAGGGACCAATCAATGTAGTGCTGAGTTTTTTGCAGGATTGAAGATTTCTGATATCCTTGGTGGACAGCCACACTGTGTCACCTAGGTTATACTGTAGTGTCTCCCCTCTGTGGCAGTCAGTGAAGTGTTTATGCCTCTGGGCCACTTGTTCCAAGCATTGGTGGAGACTCTCCCATGCCTGTTCACTGCATTTGAACCAGTAGTCGACCGCAGGCACATCTGTGGGAGAGTTGTCCCATGGACAGAGGGGAGTTTGGTAGCTGAGTACGCACTGGAAGGGTATAAGCTGAGTGGCAGAGTGATGAAGGGAGTTTTGTGTGTACTTGGGCCATGGCAGGAACTGCACCCAGTCCCTCTGGTTCTCAGCACAGAATAAACTCAGGAAGCACTCAATCTCCTGATTGGCCCTCTCCACTTGGCCATTGGAATGTGGGTGGTAGCTTGAGGTTAGACTCACTAAAAACCCCATTTGTCCAAGAACCTAATCCAGACTTGTGGCTTGAACTGGGGACTGCGATCACTGACAATGTCTTCAGGTATGCCAAAGTACTGGAAGACATGTGAAAAGATAAGTTCTGCTGTCTCTAGTGCTGTGGGTAGACTAGGTAGAGGAACGAGTCAGATATTTTGAGAAACAGTTGATGATGACCATGATTGCTATGTGGTTTTAGGATTTGTTAAGGTCAGTGATGAAATCAATGGCAATGTGAGACCATGGATGTTGTGGTGTGGGTAATGGCATGAGTTTACCTGCTGGAAGTGCCCGGGGTACTTTAGTCTGAGCACATGTGGAACAGGATGAGATGTATTGATTGATGTTGGTGAGCATGTTTGGCCACAAGTACTTAATTCCAAGCAGTTGGTAAGTACATTGGCTGCACAAGTGCCCAGTCGTGAAAGTAGTGTGCGCCCAAGTGATCAGCCAGCCTCAGACACATGGAGGAACATATGTGAGTTTGAGGGGCAGCTGTCAGGAATTTGGTATGGCAAGGTCTGGGCAAGCTCTTGATCTATGTCCCAAGTGTGGACATTGATGAAGCAGGCAGGAGGGATTATGGGTTCTGAATTCTGGGCTATGGCGGGGGGATTAACACATGAAACAATGCATCAGCTTTGGTATTTTTGGAACCAGGTCTATATACTATGGTGAACTAGAAATGGGTGAAGAATGGGGCCCAGTGAGCTTGAAGGGGGTCCAATCTTTTGGCAGACTTGAGACACTCCAGGTTCTTGTGGTCAGTGTATTATAGTGAAAGGGTAGGTTGCTCCTTCCAGTCAGTGTCGCCACTCCTTCTTTGTTGTTGTTGTTCTTCTTTTCTCTGTTCCGGTTAGGGGTCGTCACAGTGGATAATGTTCCTCCATCTCCTCCTGTCCTCTGTATCTTTATCTGTCACACCAACAGTCCTCATGTTCTCCTTCACCACATCCATAAATCTTATCTTTGGTCTTCCTCATTTCCTTCTACCTGGCAACTCCTCCAGCATTCTTTCCCCAATATACCCTGGATCTCTCCTCTGTACATGTCCAAACTATCTCACGCTCACCTCTTTCACTTTGTTGCCAAGCCATCTTACATGTGCTGTCCCTCTAATATACTCATTTCTCATCCTGTCCAACTTTGTCACTCTCAATAAAAATCTCAGCATCTTCAACTCTTTTACCTCCAGTTCAGCCTCCTGTCTATTTGTCAATGCCACTGTATCCAAACCATACAACATAGCTGGTCTTACTACTGTCTTGTACACTTTCCCTTTCATGCTTGCTAGTACCCTTCTGTCACAAATCACTCCTGACACTCTCCTCCATCTATTCCAACCTGTTTGCACTCGCTTCTTCACTTCTCTTCTGCACTCACCATTACTTTGTACAGTTGATCCCAGATATTTGAACTCATCTGTTTTGACCACCTCCATTCCTTGTAGCTGTACCATTCCACTGTCCTCACCCTCATTCATGCACATGTACTCCTTCTTGTTCCTACTGACTTTCATTCCCCTTCTCTCTAGCACATACCTCCATGTCTCTAAGTTTTCTTCCACTTGCTCCCTGTTCTCACTATAGATCACAATATCATCTGCAAACATCATTGTACATGGGGCCTCTTGCCTGGTGTCATCTGTCAACCTGTCCATTACCATTGCAAACAAGAAAGAGCTTAGGGCCAAGCCCTGGTGCAATCCAACATCCAGCTTAAATGCCTCTGTCATTCCCACCGCACATCTCACTGCTGTCACACTGTCCTCATACAGATCCAACCACACATACTTCTCCACCACTCCTGATTTCCTCATTCAGTACCACAACTCCTCTCTTGGCACCCTGTCCTATGCCTTCTCTAAATTCACAAACACACAATGCAGCTCCTTCTGGCCTTCTCTATATGTTTCCATCAACATTCTCAAAGCAAATATTGCATCTGTATATTATACTCTTTTTGTATTGTATTTGTATTTAAATATTATAGTACTCTTTCCTGGCATGAAACCATATTGCTGCTCACATATCTCCACCTCTCTTCTTAGCCTCGCTTCCACTACTTTTTCCTATAACTTCATGCTGTGGCTGGTCAACTTTATGCCTCAATAGTTACTGCAGCACTGAACATTATCCTTGTTCTTGAATATTGGTACCAGTATACTACTTCTCCATTCCTCAGGCTTCCTCTCACTTTCCAAGATCTTGTTAAACAATCTAGTCAAAATATTAATTCCCATCTCTCCTAAACATCTCCATGCCTCCACTGGTATATCACCTGGGCTGACTGCCTTACCACTTTTCATTCTCTTCATTGCTCTCCTTACTTCCACCTTGCTAATCAGCTGTACTTCCTGATTCACTATCTCCACCTCAGCCAACCTTCTCTCTCTTATTTTTTTCATTCATCAGCTTCTCAAAGTATTTCATCCATCTTCTCAACACACACACTTAACTTGTCAGCACATTTTCACCTGCATCCTTTATCAGCCTAACCTGCTGCACATCCTTCCCAGCTTTATCCCATTGTGTTGCTAACCAGCACAGGTCCTTTTCTCCATCCTTACTGTCTAACCTTTCATATAGTTCATCATATGCCTTTTCCTTTGCCTTTGTCACTGCTCTCTATGCATTCCCTTGCATCTCCTTGTATTCTTGTCTGCTCTCTTGATCTCTCTTTTTATCCCAGTTTTGCTTTCCCAACTTCTTCCTCTTTATACCCTCCTGGACTTCCTCATTCCACCACCAAGTCTCATTGTCTTCCTTTCTTTGTCCTAATGTCACTCCTAGCACCTTCTTAGCTGTCTCCCTCACCACTTCTGCCATAGTTGTCCAATCATCTAATATCACTTCACCCAATATCTGTCTCACCATATCCCTAAATTCTGACTAACAATCTTCCTCCTTCAACTTCCACCATCTGATTTTTGGTTTAGCTTTCTCTTTCTTTCTCTTTTTTACCTCTAAAGTCATCCTCCTAACCACCATCTGATGCTGTTTAGCTACACTCTCCCCTGCTATCACTTTGTCGTCTCCAATCTCCTTCAGACTGCATCTCCAACATAAAATATAGTCTACTCAAAAACAACTTCCTTCACTCTTATGTTACTTTATGCTCTTCTTTCTTCTTAAAGTATGTATTCATCACAGACTTTCCATCTTCTTTGCATGTTCTCTCTGAGTCTGCGTGGGTTTCCTCCGGGTGCTCTGGTTTCTCCCACAGTTCAAAGACATATGGTTAGGCTAATATGAGGCGGCCTTGTGCTGAAGTGTCCTTGAGCAAGGCACCTAATCCCCCATTGCTCCTAGGGGGCTGTAGCATGGCTGCCCACTGCTCTTGGTGTGTGCGCACGCGCTCATTGCTCACGTCTGTAGATATGTGTGTTCATTGCTTTCGATGGGTTAAGTGCAGAGCGGAATTTCACTGTGCTTAAGTGTATGTGTGATAAATAAAGTTGCTCTTCTGTTCTTCTTTGCAAAATCCACCACCATCTGCCCTTCCACATTTCTCTGCTTCACTCTGTACATACCCATCACCTCCTCATCACCCCTGTTCCTTTCTCCAACATGCTCCAATCACCACACTTTCCTTTTTTGGTATACTTTCAACCACTTCATTCAACTCACTCCAGAATTCTTCTTCCTCCTCCATCTCACACCCCACTTGAGGGGCATATGCACTGACAATGTTCATCATCACCCCTTCGATTTCCAGCTTCACACTCATCACTCTGTCACTCACTCTCTTTACCTCCAACACACTCTTAACATACTCTTTATTCAGGATTACCCCAACACCATTTCTCCTTCCATCCACACCATGATAGAAAAGCTTGAAACCACCTCCAATGTTCCTGGTCTTACTTCTCTTCCACTTTGTTTCTTGTATACACAGGATGTCAATCTTTCTCCTCTCCATCATATCAGCCAGTTCTCTTCCTTTACCAGTCATAGTGCCAACATTTTAAGTTCCAACTTCCAATTCCACTCTCCTACCTTTTCTGCTCTCATGTTTCTTCCAAATTTGCCTTCCACTTGTCTTTCTCCTCATTTTCTCACCAGTAGTGTAGTTTCCACTGGTACCCTGCTGGGAAACAGTTCCAGTGGTGGTGGTTGTTAACCCGGGCCTCAACTGATCCAGTATGAAAGTCTTCTTCATCATCTGCATAGCTGATTTGGCATGAGGTTTATGCTGGATGCCCTTCCTGACACAACCGTCCCCATTTATCCAGGCTTGGGACTGGCAGGAAGAATGCACTGGCTTGCACACCTCAGTGGTTGGATTCAGTGTTGCCACTCCTCCAGTGCCAATTTAACTGCCAAAGGCTTCCAGTTTCCATTGTTGTAATTCTGTACTGTGGGGGTGAGTTTCTTTGAAAAGAATGCCACGGAGTGTCACGTGGGCTTCTCACCAAAACACTGTACTGTAAAAGTACTGCTCCAATCCCAGACTCAGAGGTGTCCACTTCAACCATGAATAGTTTCATGGGATGAGGATGTTTAAGGATGGGAGCAGACGTGAAGGCTGTCTTTAGCTGGCTGAAAGCTTTTTCTACCTCAAGGTTCCACTGTAGGCACTTAAGCCCCTTTTTTAGTAGGGTGGTAAGTGAGGTGGTGATAGAGCCGAAACTCCTGATGAATCACTGATAGAAGTTGGTGAATCCCAGGAAACACTCGAGTTCTTTGACAGTGGTGGGGTGGGCCATGTGGTAACTGCCATGACTTTGTCCTGGTCCATGGTTACTCACTCTGCACTGATGATGTAACCCAGGAAGGAAATTTGAGTGACCTGGAGCTCACATTTCTCTGCTTTCACAAACAGGTGGTTGTCCAGTAGTTTGGCTAGGATGTCTTTGGTGTGGGCCTTGTGGTTTTCTTAGTCCAGAGTGTAGATGAGGATATTGTCTATATATAGGTGATGACAAACTTGTTGAACATTTCTCTCAGTATGTCATTGATCAAGCACTGCAATACGCTTGGCATGCAAGATGGTCCATATGACATGACGCAGTACTTGTAGTGGCCAGAGGTGATGCTAAACACAGTCTTCCACTCAACGCCCTCATGGATGCACACCAAGTTGTAGGTGCTACGAAGGTCCAGCTCAATGAATACGTTGGCAGATTTAAGTTATTTCAGGGCTAATGGAACAAAAGGCAAGGGGTACGGATATTTCACCATGATCTGATTCAGCCCATGGTAGTCAATGCACGGCCTGAGGCCCCCTCTCTTTTTTTTCTATGAAGAAAAGCCCAGAAAACAGTAGATACAGCCAATGCAGAGGGACAGATGTATCCCTGCTATATGGCCTCTTGCACATAGTCTTCCATAACCTTTTGTGCCAAGATAGCGAGAAGGTAGATTTGGCAGTGAGGAGGCATGGTGCCAGGAAGAAGCTCTATGGCACAATCTTATGGACAGTGAGGAGGGAGCCCACTGGCCTTACCCTTGCTGAAGACCTCCATGTGCATCCAGTAAGACTCAGGAATGTGGAACTTTGTGGAGATATCTGGGCTTTCCACTGTGGCAGAAGCAACTGTGAGCTTGGGAAGATGGAGACAATGTTGTATGCAAGACATGGGCCGCCACTGCAGAATCTCTCTGTCCTGCCAGGAGATCTGAGGGTTATAGTGTTGTAACCAGTGGAACCCCAGGATGATGGCCTAGTTATGGGTCTTAGTGATGAAAAAAGATGGTGGTGCAAGTCTCATGGTGTACTGCACTGACTTGGAGAGCGAGGGATTTGGTGTGTGTTGTGACAAAACCCTCTTGGATGGGCCCAACATCAATGGCCATGATGCTTAGTGGCTGCTGGAATCTTTGTGTGGGCACCTGGAAGTTCTGCGTGAGCTCACTGTCCATGATGTTGTCTGTGGCTCCAGAACCTAGCAGGGCAGAGAGAACATGGACCAATTCTAAACACTGTATCAGTACATCAGTCTTAAATGAGTTGAAAGGGAGATGTTTCGATGGACTCACTGAGAGAGGGCTAGCAGTGCTTGGAGCTTTCTCAGCCACAGTGGGTGTCCTTGAGCCTCCTGGATGAGAAGGACAGTGTGACAGAAGATGTGTGGCTTCCCCACAGTAAAAGTAGAGTCCCTCCTTATGCCTTCTTTCATGTTCTGAGTGAGCCATTCTGGTGTGAGAGACCTCCATGGGTTCCAAGGTTTCTGTGACAGTTGGGTCAGATGTGGGGCTTTGTACTGATGGTTGATATTGGATGAGGTTATTGAATTGGATGGACATATCAATGAGTAAGTCCAAAGTGGCTTGTTCATCTCAACATGCTATTTCCATGAGAACTCAAGGGTCGAGCCCTTACCAAAATGCGCCTTTGACGGCTGTCTTGTTCTATTCACTTCCAGCTGCAAGCATGTGGAATTCCAGAGCATATTCCACAACTCTTCTCCTCCCCTGCTTGATAGAGAACAGCTGTTTGCCGACCTTCACTCCTTTGGGACTGTGAACAAAGATCTGGCAAAACAGTTCAATAAAGCATTCACAAGCAGTAGTCGGTTCACTGCCCTTCTCCCACACCACAGCTGCCCACTTGAGAACTTTCCCATTGAGCAGATTGATAAACTGTGCTATTTTTGCTGATCCGTGGTCCCTGTCTGGGCTGTGAAGAACAGGGAGTATTGCAGCAGGAATCCCTTGCAGTCAGATACTCCTCCTGAAAACTTGTCAGGTCATGGAATAATCATGCTGGAGCTCATAATTGGCACTGGGTGTGCTAGGACTGCCTGTGAAACAGTAGCGGTGAGTTGGGAAATGCGGGCATTCATTTCACCCATACGCTACTGTTGTTCTCCGAGGAGACGCTCCTGTGCGGATAAAGCAGCATGCCTTCTTTCGTCTGCTGCATCCATGGTGTTGGCAAAGTAATCTGCCAGGAATGCAGGCAACAGATGGATATAAAAGCAGCAGAGAATTTATTAAACGCAAAGCTGGCAAACAAATCCAAATCATGACGCAAATGCAGAGTCAACAAATAGTTAATGGCCAGGCGAGGTACAAACAGGATAGACAGACAGTGTCAATCAAAATACAGAACTTAGATCAATAACCAGGAAGTCAGCATGAGTAATAATGCTTGGATACCTGTCAACCCATAACGAATAACTGTAAATCTTACAGATTTTTCTTTTTTTTTTTCAGGCTTACAGGCGTATTATAATAGTGTTATGGATTTCTAGTTTTTCACCAAAACATTTTTATTCTGCAAGTACGTTTTCCGTGTGGTCACAGTGCGCATTATGTGCGAAACGACAATCAAACCATAAACCATTGTGTTACACAGATAGAGGGTTCGGAACATCTTGGCTATTATCATCTCGCAACCAGGTTTGCAACGCCCTTGAAAGCTCAGATTTCAATATCAAACTCAAAAGTCAAGTGTCCGCATGAAATCGAATAATATTTCGTGCCATCGTGAGCTGAACAAAAGGGCCCAGCAATCAATGTCATAATTCCAGACTGAGGACAGAGAACAGTGAGACATTATCAAGCAATGATAATCCTTAATCATTAACAAGAATTTAGGCATGGGTCGAAACACACAAGTACAACCCCGATTCCTAAAAAGTTGGATGCTATGTAAAATGTAAATAAAACCAGAATGCAATGATTTCAAATCCATTTCAACTTATATTCAATTAAAAACAATAAAAAGACAATATATTTAATATTCAAACTGATTAAACTTCATTGGTTTTTGTACATATATGCTCATTCTGAATTTGATGCCTGTAACACATTCTAAAAAATTTGGGACAGGAGTAAAAAAAGACCGGGAAAGTTGTGGAATACTCAAAAAACAGGTTAATGGGTAACTGGAAAAGCTCAGTCATTCACAAGCAAGGATGGGGCGGGGTTCCCTACATTGTGAAAAACTGCATCAGCAAATAGAGATAAGACTTGTATCTGAACAAAGATTAGATTATCAATTATTACAGTACAAAGATACTAATCTACAGTAATCATGTGAAATTGATTGGCATAAAAAGATTCCAGCATAAAAACACCCCAATTTGCCATCTCTATACTTATGAAGTCACAAGGTCTCACCTTCAACTAAGAGAAAAGACAGGGGCATAGCCCCTCTAGACAATTGAGACAAATCACCCATGATTACTATTCTAGCTCTTCTGAGTAAGCAGTGCAGAATGTTGGATTTTTCATACTGAATGCCTCTTTAATACAAATGTCCAGGATGATATTTTTGAAAGCTGAAATAGCACTAAAAGCATAACCAACAAAAGAAATTCTAAACTTTGAGATTTTACTCAAACTTCATGATGACAAAATACAGATAATAAAATTCAAAATGTTTTGCTTCACTATTCTTTGGTGATACTGTACTTTTTTTTTTTTGCTTGTACACTTTAACAATGTGATTTGACCAATATGGTTCTCTTTAACAGGTGAAGAATCTTCTTCCAAAGTCAGACATTCAGCTAACCCCAGAGAAGAGTGTAGATTGATACTTCTGGGAGGTGATAACGATGCAAAGCAAAAGGCGTTCAGATTCATATTTAGGAAAGAACAGATTCAAGAAAGAACTAATCTGGAAGGGTGGAAGGTGAAGCAGGACTATGTGCAGGGAAGACATGTCACTGTGGCAATTAGTCCTGATTCTTGGTTGGAGGACTTGACATCATCCTTCTTTTTTTTCAGGGGAGTTAAACGTATCAAACATAACATGAAGAAATGTATATCAGTGGTGTTTCCTGGGCCTCATGCATTTCTTTTAGTGCTTAGAGATGGACAGAAACCTGGAAAAGTGCATTACCTTTTAAAAGCACTTGCTTCAGTGTTTGGGAAAGAGGCTTTAGACTACAGTATGGTGCTGTTCATTACAGAAACTGGAGAAAACCATTCACAGCCTGCCTCAATGAAGTGTGTGAAGACATGTGGGAAAAGGCATCACTTTCTAGAGAACGTTGATAGCAGTGTTCAGGAACTTTTCAGAAAAGTTGAGGAAATAGTAGCTAACAAACAGAGTAAGTTCTTTATTCCATCAGACTATGCAGACTTTATGAAAACTGAATTTGAACCATGGCAAATGAAAAGAGTTTCACATATGAAAGAATTACTGGCTGAATGCAAGAATGAGAAAGACAAGCTTAATAAAGAACTAAAAACGGAGTTGGACGACTCTCAAGAGAGAGAGAGTGAACTAAAAACGAAGTTGAAGGACTCTCAAAAGAGAGAGAATGAACTAAAAACGAAGTTGAAGGACTCTCAAAAGAGAGAGAATGAACTAAAAACGGAGTTGGAGGACTCTCAAAAGAGAGAGAATGAACTAAAAACGAAGTTGGAGGACTCTCAAAAGAGAGAGAATGAACTAAAAACGGAGTTGGAGGACTCTCAAAAGAGAGAGAATGAACTAAAAACGAAGTTGGAGGACTCTCAAAAGAGAGAGAATGAACTAAAAACGGAGTTGGAGGACTCTCAAAAGAGAGAGAATGAACTAAAAACG
>JAODLJ010000002.1:47346839-47360772 GCA_027576115.1 Cathorops melanopus
TTTTCTAAAACGTGATTGGTTTTTTCACAGGTGACACCGAGACAGCCGATCAGTAATCACTAGGGTCACGTCACGTCCATAGGCTGTATAAAATCAAGTTCAGTGATTTCTCAGCAGCATGATTTAACACGATCAGTTGGCAGAATGGAAGGAGGTGGTTCTTCTGGAGAACTCACGCACGCACTCATGGTTTTACCTAGAACCCATGTTTCAGTTTTCTGAAAGGATTAACGATTCGTCTCGTTTGAAACGTTTGCTGAAAACGAACCACATCACGGCCTACAAAAACGCGCCATCCAACCCGCGGAAGCATATTGAGGCACATAAACGTTTTATTCCAAGACAAAGCTTGCAACAAAGTTGTCTGTGCTTTTAGAGCTAGCGATAACGCTGCAATAGCTATGCTAGTTAACTTGGACACTGTTAGTTAGCTAGCATGTAAAAACGGAGTTACGCTAACATGAATAACGTTAACTTATCAGAAGTCCTTTCAGAAATATGTTTGAGCAGAATCTTGCCAAATAAACAGAATGGAGAAATCTTTCTTTTCTAGTAACGTTAGCGACCCAATATGATTTGGAGTTTGAAAAGAATTGGCTAGCGTAACGTTAAACCATCATGATGGCACGGCATGGGTTCATTTTGTGAATTCACATTTCTGTCTTTGGTAACGGTATTAGGCTTTGTAAGCGTTGTGGCAATAATACAACGATGCGTTGACAGAAAATGTACTTTTAATACTTGAGTATTTTTAAAAGCAAGTACTTCAGTACTTTAATTGAAGTAAAAATTTGACGGTACAACTTTCACTTGTATCGGAGTAACATTTGACCAGTGGGATACTTGGGTACTTTGTCCACCTCTGAACAAAACAGCATCCATTACAGAACAGTGAAGCGTTTTCTAGTGTATGTCAGCCACAGCTTAGCTAACTAGCGAGATAACACTGAACTACCTGTTGAATCAGTCTGCCCTATTGGATTATAATTTTGCAGTGATTCAGTTCAGTTTTACTCTGTATAGCATTATAGCATGTATAAGCATTCTCTCCGCACTCTTACTGTGATGTAGAATTGACATCAGAGTCAACATTGAGAGAAAGCTGCGATTTTCAGTGTGGAAATGTGGTTGCCCAGCTGATGTCATCTACCCGAAATGCAAGCCGAACATACAGCCTTCTGCCACCATTACCGTAATGAAAAGGAACGAGGAAAGGCCTCGACTTCTCATTATGGCTTTTTGAAGCTACAAAGAGGATTAATGTTGGAAATCCAGGGCTTTTCATGATGAAATGTTTGAGAAGAGATAACAGGCAGGACAGGAGAGAGAGAGAGAGAGAGAGAGAGAGAGAGAGTATGGCAGTTCTCTTAGCTCATACACCTTTCTATTATAGTCCCCTGGTTTCTGCGTCTCAGCAATTTCGAAACTCTACATATACTCAACTAATGTTAGATCAGCAGCCATATTAAACATTAAACTCTGGCTTGAATCTGTAATTAACAAAGAGAGAGCTTAATGTAACAGAGCTCGTGCTATGTTCTTAGCTTGTATGCTTAGCATAGTAATGCTAAGTGTATTCAAGTATAATTTTAGTCACATGGAGTCTTTTTTGTAGTGGTTATCCAATGGATCTGAGGAAAATGTTAATATTCTCAATAGTCTTTACTTCTTCTTCTTCTTCTTTCAACTGTTCCCGTTAGGGGTCGCCACAGCGGATAATGTCCCTCCATCTCCTCCGTATCTTTTTCTGTAGCATCAACCGTCCTCCTTCACCACAACCATAAATCTGATCTTTGGTCTTCCTCTTTTCCTTCTACCTGGCAACTCCATCTCCAGCATTCTTTCCCCAATATCTTTTATCAATAGTCTTTACATTGTCTATTTAAAAAAAAAATCTTAACAGCTACTTCTTAGCTAGTTAGCTACTGTATATCAGAAGCTCCTGTCATTAGCGAGCTCCTGCTCTTTTATATTGCAGTACTGGAGAACACAAGCTCTTTCACATACCTCGGTAGCATTCTTTCTGACGATGTCTCACTGAATGAAGAGATCACCTCCCGTATCAGGCATGCTTCTTCAGCATTTGGCCACCTCCGTAAGTGCATCTTCACGAACCACAACCTCTGCATCCACACGAGGGTCATGGTCTATCATGCAGTCTGCATCTCGACCCTTCTGTACAGATGTGAAGCCTGAACGTTGTATAGGAAGCAAATCAAGTCCCTCGAAGCCGTCCATATGCGTTGCCTCCAATGCATCCTCTGAGTGACTTGGCAGGACAGGATCCCCCACATGCAGATCCTCAGTAAGGCAAACTGCACAAGCGTGGAGTCCAGGATCCTCCATTGTGTCCTCCAATGCACTGGACATGTCATCCGAATGGCCCCCAACCGAATGCCCAGGATGCCCAGGACCCGCTCCTGTGGAAGACCCAAGAAGCGTTGGAGGGACTTCTTGAAGTGGTTCCTGCAGTCCTGCAACATCCCTCTTGCTGACCTTGAGATCCTCGCCGAGGACCACATGGATTGGAAGCGGACTGTGTCCCAGGGAATCTGCCATTTTGAGGAAGAACGGACCAAGCTGAGGAAGGAAAAACGGGCCCAGAGACACCTTTGGTAATTCCTTCCCTCTGCTCCCGCGCCTGGTCCCTTCGCCTGTCTTCATTGTTCCAGGATTTGCCAGTCCAAGATCGGGCTTCTCTCTCATGAGGGGGCGCATGAGAGATGGCGACAGACGGTGACAACCCCAACAGCAACAGCAGCAACGAAGAGGAGAACCTCGTCATCGTCGAATATCGACAGACAGCCATAATGTAAACGTAACGTAATGCTCTTTTATATTTCCCAGTTGCCTAGCAACAGTGTTCACGCCTCTAACCACTTGAACAATGAGTATTTGCATGTTGCAAACATGAATTCACAAGTACAACACTCTGTTAGTATACTTTATTAGTCAGAAATGTATAATTTGAGTCTGTTATTTATCAAGATTTAGTGATGTAACACAAGACGAATACATTATTTAGAATGAACAGATAACGCATTTTCAACACATACAAAGATGAATAGCAGCTATATTATTATTATTATTATTATTATTATTATTATTATTATTTTAGAAAGCTTGCCAAAAAAAAGGTTTACAGGGCATCTGGTTGAAACTAGAGTTGTGCACCAAAGGACCACAGTCAAAGCAAAAAAGTTACACAAGCAGGAGGTTTATATACAGTACGAAGGTCATACTGTATATGAAGCGTGTGGCTATAAGCGAGTAATCAGGTGAGAAGCTTGTGGGCGTGAGAAAATATTGCAGTCAGGTACAAACAAAAAAAAAAGTAATAACTGTATGAGTGGAGTTTTTAAAAATAAATACAGTCACATGTGCATCTGTAGCTGAGACCAATTTCCAGTGTTTCCAGGAACATAATGAAATGGTTCATCATTAATTTAAAAAAAAAACCCAACAACTTCCAGTTTAGGCCATGCCCACCTTTGGTTTAAATCTGAATGCAGACACTCACTCACTTCTTCCAGCTTTGCCCCACTTATATGTGTGGGGTCACTGCCATGTCAACCCCATTGATCCACATGTCATGTTAACTGGAGCATAGTTTTACACTGGTTGCCCTTCCTGCCGCAACCCTCCCACTTCCAGGCTTGGGAAACAACCATTCACACCTATGGACAATTTAGAGTAGCTGTTTAACCTAACCACATGTCTTTGGGCTGTGGAGGAAACCCACACAGATGTAGGGAGAGCGTGCAAACTCCACACAGAAAAACCGCTATTGGCTGCTGGGTTTGAACCCAGAACCTTCTTGCTGGGAGGCAACAGTGCTAACCACTACACCACCCAAATCTGACACAAAGCAAATATTTGGAGCACCAAACTGATACAGATTACTGTATTATGTTGCCTAATCTGGATGAAATCAGGACCACAGATCTAGCCTGAACAGAACCATTGATGAGAGATCATGGTAGTTTATTTACAAGTGCTGTACTATTAAGTTTGCCTCGTCAGCTTCATCTTTAAAAGGACCAAGAAAAGGCTCTCATCTGAAGACGTGGCAGTAAAATAAAGCTCCATGTCATCACTAAGTACCAAAACTCTAAAAACAGCCACAAGAGCACTCCACCAGCGAGAGAATGTGCAGCCATGACGACCTGAGTGTGTTGCACACAAACATATCATGCCCAGTACCAGCCATGTCTATTATCAACGTGATGTCAGGTAATAATCAGACACACACTCGCAGGTAATTGAAATCTGGTTTATTGAAAGCAGCAGATGAAAGGAGCGAAAGAAAACATAGCAGTATCGCTATTATAAGATAAGTGGAAGATAAGTGTGTGTGTGTTTCTTTCTTTTTCTTCATTTCTCTATATTGGATACTGCAGTGAAAGATGGAGGATAGGCTGCCTCTTCGTCCCCAAGTCCCCAAAGTAAGGCTCATGGCCACACACACACACACACACCAAGCAAATCCTGAGCTTTCAGCACTGGCTGCTGTTGGGGCAAACAGCTTCCCAAAGGTGTCACAGCAGCTGCTTCACTCCCACTATAAATAATCATGGTGACAAGAACACACCCACCCACACACACACACGCGCACACACAGACGCACAACTGGCAGTAGCTAAAACAACTCCAGCACCCAAGAAAAAAATCCTGTCCCTGGGAGAGAGCTAGAGAAACCTCCAAAAGCTACAAGTCCTGCAGGCCTACAGCAGAACAGATTAGCCAATATTAACACTGAATTGCAGCCATTTATTTTACTGTCTGTGTTATTGGTTTGTTTTCTCGTGACAACCGTTGTTAATATATTACTCCCCATGTCAGCTGTGATAGCATCTTGGTCTGAAATGTCAGATTTAGTTAAACACTGATCCTTATCTCCAGTCCCAGGGCGAGTTTGAAGGACACACCATGTAGGCCATGTGTGGAAAGAATGAAGCCTCGGGTTCAAAAATGGAGTCCGAAACACATTATTAATGGGTATATGAAGACTTTTTGATCCTCGCAGAAATCTTGACACAATGAGGGCATGAGAAGATTCTTCAGTTCCATGATTGTGACGCAAGAATCTAATAAGGGACAGATTTCCCCCTCATGTTATAAAATTAACTGATGCTTATCTGGAGAGTCCTGCATGGATATTAATATTCTCCTGTCGGCCGGCTATCTGTAAATCAGCTCCCTGTCATGTCCTCGAAGATTGGATTAGACCGCATTGGTTTAACCGACTCTTTTAACATTTCTTTTATAAGCAGAGAAGCTACTACTTCATTTTCCTGTATGACTTAGCAGTATTGCTATTTTTCACACTAAACATTTGTATAAATCGTAAAGAAATATATTACACTACAATGCTATGACAGCAGCTCTGACAGTAGTGCGGAGTGTACGTTATTCACATCACAGGCCTATATTAATGCGTTATCATTTTATAGTAGCAACACATTCACAGGGACTTGATTGCTGACTCTTCATGTACTCTAAGGCTAATAATAAACAGCTTAAAAACATCCACTATCTGTAGCCGCTTATCCTGTACAGGGTCACAGGCAAGCTGGAGCCTATCCCAGCTGGGTATGGGTGAGAGGCGGGGTAGACCCTGGACAAGTTGCCAGATCATCACAGGGCTGACACATAGAGACAAACAACCATTCACACTCACGGTCAATTTAGAGCCACCAATTAGCCTAACCTTTGGACTATGGGGGAAACTGGAGCACCCAGAGGAAACCCACACAGACACAGGGAGAACATGCAAACTCAACACAGAAAGGCCCCTGTCAGCCACTGGGCTAGAACCCAGAACCTTCTTGCTATGAGGCAACAGGGCTAACCACTACACCACTGTGCCGCCTATGAGTAAAAGCAGGTGACTTTAATTTTTGTATTCAAAAATTATTTCACGCAACATAATTTGCATAGAACACTTTTAATGAAGAGTGATTAAATTATCAATAGTAACATGAATTGATTTGAAGAAGAAGATTTGAAAAAGAAGCTCTTTGGCCATTATATAAAATACTTATAGGAAAAAAAAACACTCAAGATTTAATGGCAAGCATTTTCATGTTCATACTAAAGCTTGAACATTCCCAAAGAGTGAATGGATTTCAGATGTTCAAATAAACATTACTTAGTTCTGAGTGAATATTCGACCTGATATATAACCTTATTTCAATTGATCAGTTGATCATATCTGTGCTGTGTTCCAATAATTGTGCATATTAATTGGGTCAGTGTGCTCATATAGGAATTATGTTTGGCATACATTTTTAAGAAAAGAAGAACATACAGTACGTATATGGAACATCATCAGTGAAAGAGCATTACAGAACATCAACATGTTCATATGTTACAAACATTTCATAACTTATTCTATTGTTACAGTTCTGTATGAGAACATTTTGGTTTCTTATATGAGAAGTACAAAGGTATTTAGATACTTTATTTTTTCTGGGGTATTCAGCACTTGATTTTGACTGACAGCCGGACACTCCCACCTTATTGATTTGTCTAAATAGGCAGACAATCAATGAACAGATTGAGACTAGTTGATTTGACTCATCAGGGGTAAGACAGCTTGTTTTGCCCCAAAATTACCTTAACCAAAAAAAGTTGTGTTGTACTTGCATTTTTCAATTACGTACTAGGTTGAGACCATTGTACGTATTATTCTTACTCAAAGACAAGGCATATAATCTACATGGATGATTCAGTTAAAGGAATTTACAGTAATGGTAATTATATGCTTGAGCTGGAGCCTTGTGGATCTGTCGTTTTCTGAAAACCAGTGGTTACCTTTACTTTCAGGATAACAAGGTTGATCATGCGACAGAACGAGAGTTAAACAAACCCCTCTCTGTTGCACACTAGGCATGTCTTCATAATTGGCTTCTAAATTTTGAATAAGTCCTGAGAATTGTCTTAACTTTAGTTCTTCTAATTTGCTGTAATTCTACGTGTATTTGTTGTTCAGTAAGTCCTCTGTTTTTGCACCTGTGATTATCAGTGTTTATATGAATTGCTCTTAAACCCAGACTGCAGAGCTATAATCAAATTTTGGCCCTTTTGAACTTTTGATCTCTGTATTGTCTGGTTTTGGTGTGCTTTTCCCTCTTGATCCACCCGTTCTTGTCCAGAAGGGTTTGTACACACTATCTTTCAGTTTGGACCCTTTACTGTTTTTCTTTGCTCTTTTAAAGATGGTTTCCTCCTCGTTTTCTAGGTGTAACCAGCCTGGTTTCTCCTTTAGAAGTTTCTCCCGGCCAGGTCGAATGCTGCGCAAGACCTTTTTGAAGATGCTGGTGGTTAGAGAAAGTCGTCTACAGAACTCCTGAGAGCAGCTGAGTCGTAGTGGATGCTGAGATGCTTCAGCAATCCTTCCTGTGCTTTTTGTCTCACCAGATATTTGGCTCTCCAGTTCGGGCAGTTCCAACCAGTTACCCACTAAATCAGCTAAGACATTGTCTCCTAACACTAGTGGCTGCCTGTTTCGGCTTTGATTCATCAGAGAGGATGTCCAGTCACTGGAGTCATCTGTGTCGAATTGAGAAAAATCACTGTCGATAGAGGGCCCTTCCCGTGAAAGTGTGTTCATTAGTCCTTGGAGCTCAGCCATCGTGGCTGAATGGAATGAAGGCTGACGCTCCTCAAAAAGGGATCTTGAGGTTGAAAGGCTTGCAGCATTGTATAAAGGGATGCTGTCTCGAGAATCACAGGAAGAGAAGCTGTCATCCTCAGAACTGGAGAAAGAAGCAGAATTGCACAGACTGCCTCTGTGGTGGGTTCCTCTAGGTTCTTGCCTTCTAGGTAGATGGTGTGGACTATGTTTCTCAAATGGGGAGCTGGTGAGGAATTTAGAGGGTTCCATGTCTAGGTCAGACAGACTCAATTCTCTTGTAAAGATATGTTTTTTTGGCTGTTCTAAAATCCGTGTATCGTTTTCCATGCTTCCTCTTGAGATATGGTCCAGATGATGTGTGAGTGCTGTATCTGAGGTCTTGGGTCTGTGAGGAGAGGGTTGATAAAGTTGACTGGTTTTGCAGGAGATCTGAAGTTGTTCCAGAGCAGTCTGTACCTTAAGGAGTTTCAGCTCCTGCAAAGCTCCCATCATAGAGTTCATTTGAGTCTGGAGACCATCGCCTACCTCCCTCATGGAGATCTGAAAAAGAAAGCTACTTTAATATACAGTAACCATCAGGTTTTCATCAGAGATCATGTTCAATGGGGACCCAACATCTAAGTTTGTGTCATTAAAGTCCTAAAAAATGACATCATTTGGCATCCTCAGACATAAAATGGACCACCTAATATGTCTGAATACATGAGTGGAATTCTGTGGTTGGTGATGATCTACCATTCCATAGTCTCAGATTTCTCCTCAGGGATCTGACTTAAGAGGAGAACAAAAGAGCTGAGTCCCGCCTTTTGGTTTGAACTGGCATTACTCTTAGCTACTTGTAATGTCATGCCAAGAATAAGGAAAAAATTTTACCTGGGGGGAAAAGTAGCAAAGCTGTTTTTCACACCTGTCACCTGTCAGCCCTTTGTATCAATCTCTTGCTATTCTGTATTCATCTTTTATATTTTAAGTAATGTTCATTCTTCCATGTCTCTCACACACCTGTTATTCTGTAATTGTATCTCCTCATGGCTAGCGATCAAGGTGAGATTCAAAGTCCCTTCACCATAACAGCATCAAATTGTGTATGTGTGTGTTCAGTCATGGATAATCTTGAAGCTAGTAGCAACAATAAAATGGTTTTAATGTAAAACCTTTTTTGCAGCAATTTGCTTCAGATTCAGTGAGCTGTGCATCTTCCTTTCTTGAAAGTATGCATATACATTAACAGTGCTGCCTGTAAAAGGTCTTTGCATCTCTAGGATTACAGATCAATAGATGTTATCAGCTTCTGCAGAGGAAGCTGTGCAGTCCTGATACCATAATCTCAGTTAGAGGGCGAAAATGTAAAATTCTTTGAAGAGATTCTTTTAATGCTATGTCATCATCTGAATGAATACACCTACTTAAAAAGCTTACACATTACAAAATCATGATTTTAAAAAACAACATGCTTTTCTAATAGTTTTCAACCAGCACAGAAAACTAAATACTTACGTTTCAAGATGCAACAACAAAATAATGATTCAAAGCACTTGTATACACCATGAAAATTAAGTTAATCTATAAATATGAGTTCAGTAATATCTATGCTTTCTAGCAGTGCTTTGCCATAGTTATGCAACTCATTAGTTCAAAAATAAGCACTATCACCTTACCATACTCCAGTAAGCTCTCTTCCTTTATGCCTCTCTTCCTCTCCTTCTCTTTCTTTCTAATGTGTATCTGTCTGTTAGCCAATCACGTGACTGTCCAATTCATGCGTCACATTGATTTTTTTTTTTTTGGCCCAAGCATAAATGAGAGGGCACAGTGGGGGCTGTAGTTTTAAAGAAGAAATTGCTTTATGAATCAAACCTAATTACTCATAAGGCTGAGACATTTCTAACAGTAAATTGCTCACAATCAGTGGATTTATGTAAGAGGAAGTGCATTTATCATTGTGTGTGTGTGTGTGTGTCCATGGAGACATTCATCACAGGTCTTCAATTAGGTACATATCTTAAAAGCATTTAAGTGGTAGTCATATCTTCAGTTAATCTCTCTATTACAATATCTGTGTGTGGGAAACAGAGAATTGCTCATTATTTGCCTGATCTATGCATCACACTTGTCAGAGCTGTGGATTATGATCACATTCATGTGTCTGGGATTAATTGAGATCAAATACCTTATACCAGTTTAGACATGCCACACATACACATAGCACTGTACAGTAAAATCAGGCAGTTTGGGTTCCCTTCAATACTGTATATGAACAAATAAAAGCTATCCTTAGCTATTTTATATTTTCCATATTCAAACAAGTGATCCCCCACAGTGATCAGGTAGTATAGAATAATCTTCTTATTAAATTAGTTTCTGATCTTTAGAATATTTAGAGAAAAATGTCTCTAGTAGAGAAAGTGGTTTAAATGACAGAATTGAGATGTGCGCTTTTTTGCTGTAACTAGCTTTCACATGCATGTTAAAACGTAAACGTGTGTGAAGCCATGTTTTACTTTGGGCAGCTCATTAAATATAAATGTGGACATGTTGTAAAGTGCTTTTAGAGGTCATATGGGGAAACTTGAAGTCATATAAGAAGAGGGTCTGTTGTCAGTTTCGACTAACTCTATGACCTCATAATCGTTTAGACATCAATAACGTCTGTGACAGAAGTGATGTGGAGAAAGACGTCTTTGTGTGGAAATGTCAAAAGCGCACAGAGACATCTTTCAGACTGGATGAAAATCTTTAAAGCGCCAGTACAATATTCATACTGCTACTGATTAAGAACATCTTTAATCAGGGGCAGTATGAATATTGTAAAAGAACAGATCAGTTGACTGTAGCACTGTGGAAATTCGAGTAAAATCCATTTGTCTGTCTTGGGTTTCTGTAACTGCTGCTATCTCATCACCCTGGCCTTCTGTGCTCTCCTTCAGGATGAGCCCAGACACATTGGAGGATTTGGCTTACGTCACCGTAACAACTCACTCATGACGGATGTGGTTGTGTGTAACATCCCTAAGGCAATCTCAGATCTGCTAGTCAGCACCATGCACGCACACCCACGAACACACTGTGGGAGCATGTCTCCTTTTCTCATTTGTCAACAACTGCATGTGACATGAACAGTGAATGCACAGTTCATCAACACAGCATATTTATCATCACAAAGCCCCTCAGTGGGTCGATAAATCAGAAAACATATCGATTGCTTCTTAATGATCATTATTACACCTCTGAGAAGGATAAGTGCAATTACTTTACTTATAAACAGAGGAATGAAAAGGCAGTATTCATTCACAAGGTGCAGAAACACTGAATAAAAGCAGTAATAAAAAGTGCATGGTAGTATACTCAATGCCCTGATTGTTTAAGTGTGAATGCCATGTTATATTCACAATCAGTGGGTTTTAAAGCTAAGGTTTATGTTTTTTTCCTTTACATGGGTGAGAGGGAGAGAAATTTTTAGCAAACAAGCACAGTCCGTTCCTGCATGTCAAGAATCACAAGTTCTAAAAAATGTTGTGTATGTACACGAAATTTATTGCACCTAAGTGCTATTTTAGCTGAGTCAGATGTCTAGTTGCGAGTCTGAGATCTCTTTCTTCTACTTGGCTTCATTCTTGGAGCTGCTCCGAGTTCACAGACTAAGCTAAGACATACTCATCAGCTCTGCAGACAAATGGTAAAAAGTATAGATAGAAAGCCTTGGCAATGACAGCCTGTACTGAAGAACTTTCTATAGGATCTGACATAGCAGAATTTTTTTTTTCATTAACATCCTATGTATACTGTCATCTAGAATATTAGTTTTGGTGTAATTATACACCAATGTATGGATTCTGTAATGCAGTGCCAGGCACATCAAAGGCTAAGTCACTTGTGTTTAGAGCTGTCATTAGCAGTTATGATCAAGAAAGCCACCCAGAACAACAAGGAACTTTAACACTGTAAATAACAATTCATGCTGAACATAGCCTTATTGGGAAACCACTACTGGACATTCCCTTATTGGCAAATTCCAGTCTATACTGTAAATTCCAGTACATACTGAACATAGACATACTGGTGGATTCCAGGACATAATGAAGATATACATATCACTGATTTCCAGTACATACTGACCATAGGCATACTGGCAAATTCCAGTAAATACTGGGTGGCAAAGTGGTGCAGTGGTTACCACTGTTGCCTCACAGCAAGAAGGTCCCGGGTTCAAACCTTACGGCTGACAAGGGGCCTTTCTGTGTAGAGTTTGCATGTTCTCCCCATGTCTGTATGGGTTTCCTCTGGGTGCTCTGGTTTCCCCCACAGTCTAAAGACGTGGTTAGGCTAAGTGGCTACTCTAAATTGTCCGTTGATTGGAGAAGGATGGGCTCTGCCAAGTTTAAAAATGCCCTGGATACCCTAATGAAGGACTATTAAAATGTCATCAGTGGTGCCCTTACAGCACTTGCTGACTATGGGGGAAAAAAAGAACTACATACTGAACATAAATATACTAGCAAATTACTGGCAGTACATACTGAACATAGCAGTATAAGTCAATCTCAGTGGGTAGTAAATCTAGCCATATTGGTAAATCTCTTTGTCAAACATACTGAACATAATTAATTCATTCATCTTTGCAATGGATTTTGCAGAGCCTACTCTGCACATGGGATGGCAGTCTACAGGACACTATGTATACACTTTCATAACTACGACTAATTTATCATAGCTAATCCATCTACCAGGAGGTGGGAAATAAGTGGCGAACCTGGAGGAAACCCAAATGTACACAGGATTTCAGTAACCCAAACTCAGGATTGAACCAGGGACCCTGGATCGGTGAGAGGCAAAACTACTACTACTACCACCACTACAACACTGTGCTGAATTTTTGTTTACCACATTATATTTGTAAAAAGGATTTGACAGTCTGATCAGATAGCTGACATAGAACAATTAAACAAACAACTAAACTCTAGTATTACGTCATTTCTTTGTGTATGTGCTATTCATTCTCATATTGTTGATATGCTTGAAACTTTTTAAACTCTGGTGTCTGGTAGAGGCTTTAAGACTAACTCTGTTTAGGGAAGCTCTGGACCACAAAGCCAGCCTTTGTTTCACTCCATCCTACATTCTATGCCCCCCCACAATGAAATCCTCATAACTTTAACAAGTCAGATTGCAAAAATTTACTTTAGTTTACTTGTTACAAATTGATTTACCCTGAAAAAAAAAGAAATTAACAAATGATAATTTCTTCAGTACCTACAGTATATCATGTGGCAGAGCTTTCTGGGATATTTAAAGCTAGGGCAGGCAACATTGGAGAAACCAGCAAGAGTATGCTAGATTTTGAGAGCATCCAACCAAAAAAATCCCACCTCCTCCCTTCAGGTTTCAATCCAAAGCTACTCCTCCAAAACACATGAATGCGCACTGCCTGCCTACTGCTGGAGGACAAGTCCATGAGCGAGAGCATTGTGGAGAGGAGTGTAGAGCATTGCTGTCATATCCAACTACCTCATGTTTCATTCACATGTAAGAATACACCTATAGCGTTATCATAATGAACGTAATCAATGAACGTGGCTATTTTTAATACTCACAGCTGGAGATTAGCTCACTAGCTTTGGCAGTATGTCTGCAGTATGTCTGCCTAGCCTTGTGGAACACTGTGGTCACGTGCAATGAGGATGGAATGAAATGATTGGATGGGATTTTTACAGTCCTGTGACTGCCACAGATGACCTTTTTTTTCTTTTTACTGTCAGAGTATTTGATTTATTCAGTGTTGTTGGACTGTAAAGCAAATTTCAAGAAATACAACAAAAATGTTTCTAAAATAAATTGCCAAACTTAGCTTTAACACTATTTAGGACTACTCTGTTACATGTCTGTAATAACAAATAATTGAATAGGTCTTATGAAAGAAAACAGAAAGAATGAATGGTGGACAAAGTTACATCAAACTGGTAATTCATATCTACCTGGGACACATGATCAGGAAAAGATGAGAGGCAGAACAGGCCAATCAGTAGAAAGATGGTACACAGTGCCTTGCAAAAGTATTCACCCCCTTGGCTTTTTACCTATTTTGTTACATTACAACCTGTAATTTAAATTTTTTTAATTTGAATTTTATGTGGGCGGCACGGTAGTGTAGTGGTTAGCGCTATCGCCTCACAGCAAGAAGGTCCGGATTCGAGCCCCGTGGCCGATGAGGGCCTTTCTGTGTGGAGTTTGCATGTTCTCCCCATGGGTTTCCTCTGGGTGCTCCGGTTTCCCCCACAGTCCAAAGACATGCAGGTT
>JAODLJ010000002.1:48092170-48107914 GCA_027576115.1 Cathorops melanopus
CTGAGGGAGTTTTTCCTTGCCACCGTTGCCACAGGCTTGCTCATTGGGGATAGATTAGGGATAAAATTAGCTCATGTCTTGGGTCATTCAGATTCTGTAAAGCTGCTTTGGGACAATGTATATTGTTAAATGCGTTTTACAAACAAACTTGACTTGACTGTATATTGAGAAAGAGTTTAAAGCATTGAATTACACTGACAAAGATGAAAGAAATAAAATAAAAAGCTTTTAATGGCTTCAGTGGGAAACGTAAGAGGTGATCACAAAGCAGTAGGAACTGAGCCACTCCATGACGTATAAGGATAAAACTTTTTTTTTTTTCAATAAAAGACTGACCATTGTCAGACAAGATGATATCTAAAAAAATCTAGTTTGCAGGATATTTTAATTATTTCTGATATTTTCTTCCCAAATCTTAAATGCAGGCCTGAATGTGGGGAACATGTCGTGTATTTTCATTTCTTTTTGTCATCTTTGTTTCTCTTTATTTTTTTCTCTTCATTATGTTATGGGTCAGTATGTTGGGTTTACTTATTCCCAGACATTTTTAAATATTATATATAATAATACCTGATTTGAAAAAAAAATTCTCGGACCTTGGGAAAAGTATTTTTATTATGATTTTTAGCAGTGAGTTCACTCCAGCAAAGCATTTTCAGCAGTCTTGCGTACTTTTCTCACTCAATTGTACGCATACTTTGTTTCATAACTGATTACAGTCAAGTTCAAAACAAAATGAACAGGATTTTTATTCTCCAATGCATAGTAGGTAGCTAAGTAAAGTGTCATTTGACGTACAGGCTTCTGAGGATTTTTTTTTCCCTCTGTGAGTTAGGGGTGTTTTGAATGCAATAAATTAATTAAAATCAATGTTTAACGGCCAAACTGGTAACCTAAGATGGTATTTAAAGGTCAAACAGTAAACCCCTGTACACACACATATTCATGTAGTTATACAATCAGCTAATCATGTGGCAGTAGCACAAGGCATAAAATCATGCAGATACAGGTGAATAGTTTCAGTTCATGTTCACATCAAACATCAGATAACCTGTCCCCAAAAGCTCACTGACTATCAATCCGAAAAGGATTGTCCAAGACAGATTGAATGGTTCTTTGAAGCCCTGAAAAAGGTTCTTCTATGGCATCGCCCTGAAGAACCGGTACTGGCCCCATTATTTTTTAGAGTGTATGTTCACCTTTTCCAGCTCAGGTGTGTCAATGTACACCACACATTTCACTTTACTTTGACAGATGTGAAGATTTGGGACTTAAAGAAATAACACCAGGAACAAATTCTTTTGATGTTGAATGTGGAAGAAAAACTCCAGTCCATCTAATCGTAGTTGCAGTTGGAATCGTAGTTGCAGTAGTTGTAACTGGAGTAATCGTTTTTCTAATAAAGTATAAGAAAGTCCCACCGACAGGTAAGTTTCATATTAATCCAAGTATAATTTTTTATTTGGCTTTTAAATGCTTTTTGTTTTTAAATTGGAAACTTTGGTGACATCTGTTTCCTCAAACTGTCTCCAAATTAGCTGGTACTGCTGAGAAACCGAGATTTTCAACCAACCAGACATGTGTAAGTACTGCTTTAGTGTTAGAGCTAAATATTCTAAATATATTCTATTCATGGGAATTAAATTAAGTAGATTGAAGTAAGAAAGACCAAAGATTTTTGCATTAACAGTAAATTTAATATATTTTATGGTTTCAAATTGAAAAATATATCTGCTTTTGTTTGTTTTACAAGGAAAGAGAGACTTCATCACCACTGACAAGGGAAGAAAGGTAAGAGTCAATGTGAAGAGATGCTTAGAGCTGTGAAATAGTGTGATCCCTATACAGACCTGAAAGTGGAAATGTGTAGAAATGAGATGGTATGCAGAATGTGTTTTGGATTGAAGTTACTGTATCTGTTATTTTATCACAAGTAATAATATATTTTGTTAAATATGACCAGCTCTACAGGAGTTTTTATTTTCTTTAGTGGTACGATCCTTAACTCTCTTACAAATCTTTGATATTCTTTTTTCTTCTTGTCCGAGAATGGCTACTTTGATATTTTACCAAAATGATGAAACTCTTTCAAATTTTGCAGTTATAATGTTTAGTCTTTCAATAAAACCTGTGGGGGGGTTCTCGAAATTTGTAGCACAAATGCCTTTTCTAAGGCGAGTTTTCACGACCGCCATTTCAGCCGTTGGATTTTATTGAACTCAGTCAGGGAATGGATCGACATGGGAAGTGACGTCATACACTCAACCAAAATACAAGTCATATGTAATATGAGTGTGTGAAGGTTGCGACTTTAAATCTTTGCAGGCCTAAAAATAATGATTAAAAAAAAAACTTTTGTAATGTAAAAGATGCCTCTGAGTCATTGTGTTGTGCAAGACTGTAACACCACAGCCGATCTTGAGGCAGGGATTTCAATCAGTAACTCACCACTATCAGGTATTGTATTGATGATGCGGATGAACGGAGGTAATCGCAGAAAGAGTGTTTATTTAAAAACATGCAGGCAGACAGATCTGACTCGTAAGGCAAAGCCCGAGTAGACAACCAAGCAATGGTCAGGCGAGGCACAAACAAAGTATTGGAGGCACAGATAAGAGGGAGAATCTAATAAACAAAACAAATTCAGAACCAGAACAGCAGTACAGAATACGAACAGCTTGGTAACAATGAACACTTAGAAACAGAGTGTACTGTATATGTCACAAAATTCGGTGTTGCCCGAGTCCTTATATCCACACGCCGTGACTGTGCTTTGATCCTCAACAGGTGTCTGTAATTAGTCCTTGTCAGCCTGAGAGTCATGTGCATGTGCGTAGCAACTCGAAGATGCAATAGCCACTAAATGAGACAGATCGTGTGAAGTGGATAAAGTTTGCTAGACTTCACTGAAAAAATTTTGATCCCAATAGGCGCTTTGGGATTTGTACGGTACATTTTGACAGCTCCTGCTTTACAAGAGCACACCATATCAAATCATCTCAAAGAATACTTGTTTCTGGAGCTGTACCAATGATCTGGAAAACTGAAGTCTCTGTTGTCAGTCCCAGAGAACGCCGGAAGGTGAGATGTTAAAAATCACGTTCTATTGTCATCGATTTTGTCCAAACTATCTGAAATGATCATTTTCATCCTTGATTTTAAAACATTTGTTTTACCTTAAAGATGGTCAGGGAAGTGTTCACTATAACAACCGAAAACCACCAAGCTCCTCCTCTTGTTCTGATGCAATGACATTTTTTTTCGCTTTACTATCCTCCTCAGTTGCTTGAGGTTTTAGACTTTCATCAAATGGGATTACAGCGTTAAAACCACTGTTTTGAAACTCTGTGCCATCTCAAGGGGATTTGCATTCAAAATGATCAGAGTAATCTGAAGAAAAAATCTCACTTTCACTGGAAGACATCGCAAAACTTCACTGTATTTGTTGTGTAGCTTGAGCAGAAGGTTGAGTGTATACGTTACAGTTCAGTCTTACGGTTGCTACCGCTGACTCTTTTGAGCACGCGCGCATATGCAAAATAAACATGGCGGACCATGAAATACTGAATATTAAAATCCAGATTTCTCGCAACCTGTTTTAGTTGTCTTAAAACATTTCAACAAAATTTACTTTACAAGATGATATGTTTTTCTTTGAGTCGAGAGAATTTGCTTGTGTTTATTGTTTAACTTTTGTAAAATCTCATCAAAATAGCACTTTAATCATTTTTGTAATGTGGCTTCTCCAGTTCAAAATGACTGTGGAAAACAATGGTGTGATCGCCAGGAGCATGAAGTAACACACACTGGATTTGGTCGTAGATGAATACACGAGTTCAGGGAAGAGGAGACTGATGGACTAATGGGAGTGATCTTGACTAATGTGATTTGAATTTTGTGTGATATGTTAAAAGACATTCAGGGTAAGTTTTCCTCAGTGGGACATATGGGAACATATACAGTAGATCAACCATTTTGAGCTGTTTGAGTCACAATATTTTCTTTTATCTGCCATATTTATGACCATAATTTTTGAACATTAGCAGAAAAGCAACGCATCTGAGAAGTGATTCTTACAAAAAATGTTGATCGTTGGTTTTGATTCATACCGAGCCCCAGGAAAAATATATAGAGCTCTGAAGTCAGCATAGACATCGTTGCCATTGCCAAATCTAACAATCGCAGACATTTGCATTTAATTCACAGTCCATCTCCATACACCAACGAGAGTCTGAGTCTGGATCGGGCTTTATAGTGCACAGTAGCCTGCTTGTACTTCGTAGATGGATGGGTTGGCGAAATGAACCTGTGACACATGAAAGATAAAAAAGTTTCCCATCTTTGGGCAGGTAAGTAAACAGCAGCATCAATTTATCAAGCTTTATGAATAGAAATAACAGTTTATTTATGTTACTTACAATATACTGCTAACCAGTGAACTGTGTAGCATAGGTAGATATGTAGATAAAGTCAGGAGATATGTACAAGATATTTATTATTCATAAACTCCACCAGTAAGCAACAAACAACATCAAACATAAAACCTGTACACATCTGTCACCAACAAATGTTCTGATAATTTGTTAAGCGTAGCATATGTAGCTACATCCACCTCGGTAACGTTATCATATATAGCCAATCAAGCTACCCAGTATAAAATGCTCGTTACTGAGAATGGAGGGTTTTGTTGGTATCCAAATTTCTCACTTGATTGCTGGTGAAAATCTTTTTAACAGCTACTGTCGCATCTGACATCAGAACAAATTAATACCAGTTGGTAACTCCAGAATCTTTCGGTCATAAATATGGCAGCATGGTCAAACAGTGATGTCACATGAAACAGATCAAAACAACACAAAGCACACAGAGTGCTATGAACACGTGGTGTGCATCAAATTCAAAATATAATGTAATTCTCTTGCATCATGGGCACCAGCTGAGTGTGGGTATTATAGATATGTCTTTATCTATTATGATTCTGTGAGGTTTATAAAAAATTAGTGGGTACAATTTTTTCAAAATCGATACTAAGTAGGGGACCAAACATGAAATATCTTAGAGACTGATAATACAGTACTACATGATGTACTTTTTCAGTACTGGCAGTGCTGTATCAAGTGGAATGCAGGCCCAGGGTGGTATTTTTGTTGAGAGGCTTGGGCTGAAGGAATGTGGCCTGCATGTGGTATGTGCATAGCAATAAGCTATAGACCTGAATATAACCAGCACTTAAATAACTACATTCAAAATCCATTTTAGCCAGCTGATCCGTCAGATTTTCTGCTCAGATACAGTGACCAAAGTATAAACAGTGTATGAATAACCATCTATAATGTAGGCTTGAATAGTAAATGAAGCTAGATATCTGCTGTTCATGTGGAAATGTGCGTAGCACTTGCAAAAACCTTGCTTTTTGGGGACAGAAAATTAGCAAATTACAATCTCTTTTGATAAATAATAAATACATTGGTATTAGTATGCGAGTGAATGGAATACCGAGGACACCCTAAACATAAATATTTTCCCCAATAATTTTAACATTCAACAGAATAAATTTTAAGTTATACGACGGTCACTACACTTAAAAGATTACAATAAAAATAAAATAGCTTTTTTTAAATACAGGAGAGCATGTGATTAATGATATAGTTAAGAACTCATTCTCTGATATCAATAACACAATAATTTATAGTACACACTAAAAGAAATGTCAGTAGTTTAGTTTATATTTGCAGCTGTATTTCCCCCTTGATGAACATGCCTCTGGCAGTTACCTCAGTGCTTGATGATCTCCACTACCTAGAAAAAAAAAATCTGCTTTGAAAAACATCTCATGTGAGAATAGCAGCTGATTTTTGTTGTTTGCACATTCACTTTCTGAGACTTATACAATATAGTGCCTTGTGAGCTTGGTAACAACTTTAAAAGAAATATCATGCTTACCCATGATGCACATATTACTAACTGTCCCACTGTTTCTGGTATACATAATTATGTACAATACATATAAAATATATATTTCATGTATTGTTACTGGTATTTACTGTGTAACTGTGTGCAATGAGCAGTGAGTATAATATCAATCTGTATAGTATATCAGTAGATACTATATACAGTAGCAATCAAAAGTTTGGACACACCTACTCATTTATAGATTTTTCTGTATTTTGACTATTTTCTACATTGTAGAACAATACTGAAGATATCAAAACTATTAAATAATATAGGGAACACATACGGAATTATGTGGTAAACAAAAAAAAGTTAAAAACTAAATATGTTTCATATTTTAGATTCTTCAAAATAGCTACCATTTACCTTGACGCTTTGCACACTATTTGGCATTATCTTAACCAGGTTCATGAGGTAGTCACCTGGAATACTTTTCAGTTAACAGGTGTGTCTTGTCAAAAGTTAATTCGTGCAATTTCTTGCCTTCTTAATGCATTTGAGATCAAATAGTAAATAATAAAAAAAAATACAGTAAATAGCCCTATTCCACAACTGTAGTAATCCGTATTGTGTCAAGAACCTCTCAACTAAGGAAAGAGAAACAACATCCATCATTACTTTAAGACAGGAAGTGTATTTTCATTAATTAAAATAAAGAAAAACCATTGAATTAGAAGGTGTGACCAAACATTTGTCTATACATTTGGTGTTTTGTTTTCCTCCCCTAGATACTGTGTAATTGTCATTTGCCTAATGGAATTTATATTAATATTTGCACAATTAACTAAGCAAATAAATACTGCAGTTCAGTTATGTATTTGTATGCAAACTGTAGCTACATTAAGGTGATGCTAAATGTAACTAAATATGGCAGAGATCTTACTGTACTGAGTATAAGCTGAATTCTCAGAACATTGTGGCTGAAGTACAGACTAATGAGCTATAATTTACTTACTTTGTTAACAAATTCTACAGTCACAGAATATCCTGTATATCATTTAACATTAATTCCTTTTTCAGTGTTTTGCACAAAATAATGTAATTTAAAGATGTAGCAATGTTTTTTATATATGTAATAAATACAGATGTCTATCACAGAGAACCTCAGTTATTGTTTACACAGCTCTCCAGTGTAGTTCTCCGGGGCAATCATCCGCATTAAAGTAAGCTGCTTGTTTTCACCACAGACAGGTTCATAATGTTATTATAAAAGTGTCTGACAACGCAGACAGGATGCCTACAGAGATACACGTGTGTGTTTACCTCAATATCTGCAAAGAAACTGTAGAAAATGGGCGTTTCTACAGGCATTGTTTATCTTTTATCTTCATAAGGATGTTGGCACAGTGGTGTAGTGCTTAGCACTGTCGCCTCACAGCAAAAAGGTTCTGGATTCGAGCCCAGCGGTTGATGAAGGCCTTTCTGTGTGGAGTTTGCATGTTCTCCCTTGTCTCCACAGTTCAAAAACATACGGTGAGTGTGTGTATGAGGACCCCATTGAAAAGATGTTCATGGTGGCAAGTTATGAGATTGTAAACTGGGCTATCATAAACTAATATATTGATGATTAGGACCTGTAGTCAGGGGCTGTTTTTCTGATGTTTACAAAAAGGATTCTTTCCATGTTGTCAGACACTCTTCATATTGTCGTAATCAGATAAATATTTGGGCATTAATTTGGAAATAGACTTCTTCACAAGTTCTGCGTCAACTGGAAAAGATTTGAAAATCAGGCCCAGTGTTCCTGTAACTAAAGGGGGAGAGAAGAAGCTCCGCCCCTTCCGGAATGGTCTCCAAGAACGACGTATGTCGGTTTTTTTATGAATAATAAGGAAATTAAAGATGTTTAAGTAATCTACGGTATTTCTACTAAAAACTAAAATAAGTTAGAAAGTATAGTGGTTGGATTGAGATGAAATTCCGTCGATCGAAACACGGATTGAGGGAAAAAACATTTAACTCAACAACAGAAGAAAATGGAGGACAGCAGGAGGAGGTTCGGGTGTAGTCTGGGATGAGTACCAGAGAAGAACAGCGGCAGTCCATATCCATACTGTGATCCAGTTCTACTGCATTGTTCTGACTGTGTTTTGCAGAATAATGAAGTCCACGTTTCTGGCACTTCGTTTGTGTATATTCGGTAAGCAGCGTGTGAGACCTGCTCACATTACAGCCACTGTTTATTCACAACACTGAGTTAAAATTCATTACTTTGTCCTTATACGAACTAGTAAAGTGTACTCCCACTCAATTTAATGCAAAAGACAAACACCAAACTTCATTAGTTCTAAAGTGAGAAAATGTTTCCACTGCAGTTATACTGGAGTGTTTCTATAGCTTCACTTACACTTGTCCAAAGCAAATGGCGCCTCACAGCTTCAGGCAGTAAAATCCCAAGATCACCACCATGTTCTCCAGAACTCACCTCATACTTCTCCTTCTCACAACATTTAATTTAATTTAATCTAATCTTGAAATGTTAATAATTCCACAGCGTCGGAAACTCATGCAGATGTACTGAAACTTACTGTGTTTAGGCTGTTATTAGTGTGTAGGCGGATCACAGGCGGTGGTCCAGAAAGTAGGTTATAGAGGTGGAGAGGAGTTGATTTCCTCTACTGCATATCCTCTTCACATCATCTGTGCTGCACTGCCAGCTTCAAGCACACCCTGTGGGGTGTTTTTATTATTATTATTTTTTTTAAACAATCTCACGACATCATTAGTGTGGCATACTGATACACTGTGGGATACTTTGCTTCACTTCTTCATAACCTGGAAAACCTCTTCAGTATTATTCACTGAATATGTGTTATTCAGTAAATAAGAATAAATTCATCCATCTTTATTAACTGCATTATCTTGGTCCAGACCCTATTCTAGGAACACTAAGCATGAGGCAGGAATCCACCCTGGACAGGACATCATATCAGTATCATGCGCACACATTCATACCTAGGGGCAGTTTAGAGAGCTCTGTCCACCTACTCTAATATTTCTAAATGAACTATCTACTCTAATATCTAAACAAACACACACACACACACATGGGGAGTGCATGCACAGACACTGCACACAACCAGTACCGAGAGCTCAGGATCAATCAGGGAATCTGGAGCTGTGAAACATCACTACACCACTATGTTCTCTTTTTATAATAAACATTTTAACAAGCAGAAGAACAAGAAGAAAGAAGCTTCTTGTTTTCTCCAACGATTGGCATCAGTAACCTGCCAAGTTACTTAAATAACTTAAATAACATTGTTGAAATTGTGTGTTAGTGCAGTGAAATTACTGAAGTGTGCAATGCTCATACCGGTAAGACTAAAGTTAAAGTAGTCTGCACTATAACAGAGATTTCCCATGGGATAATATGATCTAGTTACTCCTCTAAACACCAGAATGTACACCACCATGATGTTAATAATTTGTACCAAATGACTGATGGAGGTAACCTAGACGAACTCTTTTTCTCCCTTTGGTGGTTTGAGAGTGTATCTGTGTCATATAAACATGCAGAATGGCGTGTTTCAACAACTTGCCAATCAAATAAGCCATACTTCTGGTTCACTTTCATGTCTCAACATCTGAATCAGAATGACTTTATTAATCCCTGGAGGGAAATTCAAATTTGCTGCAAAGCTCCTGAATCAGAGAAGTAGTAAAATGTCTGAAAATACAAAATGAAATCGTTTGAAAAAAGAATAAAAATAAAACAAGTTTAAATAAGGCAAAAAAAAAAATTGCATTGGAGTACAACTAGATGCGTTGGTGTTATCTAGTTGTATAATAAGGGATTTACAATAAGAGTTTCAAATTTTCTTATTTTTTAAAAATGTTAGTTGTGTAGGTTCATTCAAATTCAAGAATTTACATAATGTGAAAGGTGAATAAATCTTAATAGGAGGGGTCTCCATATCTGTAGTTGTAGCTTATGTTTGTGTCTGGACTTAAACCATCATTCCAGCTTTTACTAGCTTGGAAAGTACATTAAAAAAAAAAACCTATTTCTTGTATCTCCAAACAGGTGTTTCTGCTGTCCTTACATATGGAGCCAGTTGCGAGCACAGTGAATATCAATCAGCAGCTGGAGAATGTTGTCCGATGTGTCCTATAGGTATGACATGGTGATATTTTAGTAATTGAATCAAGTCATTAAATAATAGAAAGTAAAGCTAAATAACAGGTATAAAATTATTAGGCAGTAAAAATAATTAATTCATCTTCAGTAACTGCTTTATCTTGGCCAGGGTTGTGGTGGATCTGGAGCCTATCACAGGAACATTGGGTGTAGGGCAGGGATACACCTTGGGTGGGATGCCAGTCTGTCACTGGGAATCACATTAACACACATGGTTTACTTGGATTTGCTAATCCTTTTAACCAACATGCGGTAGCAAGGCTGTGTCACTACTGCCACTGACCTTTTTTTTTTTTAAAGGTTATCTAGTGTGATTTTTTTTTTCCCCCCCATGTGAATGTCTCAAATAAAATGGTATTTTTTAGTAAACATTCAGTTTCATCTGAAATGTAATAATCTTTCTTTTCAGTGATTTTTGTGGCATTTTTTCTCCCAACATGGTACATTGATGTACCATGATGGTCGAGATAAAGCAAAACTGTGTTTTGGCTTAACTCATGCTAGCTACTTTTTAAAGAAGATCTTATGAAGTTCATTTGATGAAGGGCTTTTTATAGTGAACTGTTTCATGTATCTATGCTCTTATCGTTTAAGATTTTAACAATTCGTTGTGTGTGTGTGTGTGTGTGTGTGTATATATATGCACACTTTGCTTCACTCACTCATGAAATGTGTTCACCATTTGAAGATAAACTTCATATCTTCGCACCACTATGTAATGTTTTTTATATTATATGGACACATCCACAAAAAAAAAGCAAGTCAACCAAAAGAATTTTAATTGTGAACTGGTTCGCCATTTTGACAACATGTATCTAGTCCGCGGGAAAACACTGGGAGTGACATCATCGGAGTGAAATATCAGGAATTATTATACTAAAAGGTCATTTTTTCCATGGAATAAAAACATGTATTATATTCACTTCTAGTGGGTTTATTGATAGCATGCAGTATTGTTATCATATCGTTTAGCCTACATGTATTACGCCACTCTCCCTAATGGAGAATGAGCATGCAGTATTGTTACAATATTGCATGTTGTCAAGACAGCATGACGTCACACATCAGAGCTCATGCGAATATCGAAACTTTCCTGATGCGCATGCACAGAATCATTTCTTCGTCCGCCGGGAAAGAGAGAAGACGCGGCTATTTACTGCTAGGATTAGCTGTGCTATAATTAAGCACTAAAAACTGAAACCGAAGACCTGCTGAACACCTGAAAGGCTACCAAAACTTCATTATATATTTTACAAGAGAAAAACATACCAATGGACATCGAAAAACTGCTGAAAAAGTTCATGCTGGTTAAAACAGAAAGGTGTCAGCATTAGCTTTTTCATTACATTACAGGCATTTAGCAGACGCTCTTATCCAGAGCAATGTACAACATACCCAGAGCAGCCTGGGGAGCAGTTGGGGGTTAAGTGCCTTGCTCAAGGACACTTCAACCATTCCTGCTGATCCAGAGAATCAAACCAGTGACCTTTTGGTCCCAAAGTTCCCTCTCTAACCATAAGGCCATGGCTTAATCAGTTTGCGCTACAGTAGCTCTTCTGTGGGATTGGACCATATAGACTAACCTATGGCCCTGTTTACCAGTCGTCCTTCCTTGGACCGCTTTTGGTAGGTTCCAACCACTGCATACTGGGAACACTCCCCTAAAATGTGCCATTTTGGAGATGCTCAGACCCAGTCATCTAGCCATCACAATTTGGCCCTTGTCAAAGTCTCTCAGATCCTTACGCTTGCCAATTTTTCCTGCTTCCAACACATCAACTTCAAGAACTGATTGTTCTCTTGCTGCTTCATATATCCCACCCCTTGACGGGTGCCACTGTAATGAGATAATCAATCTTATTCACTTCACCTGTCAGTGGTCATAATGTTATGGCTGATCGTTGTATAGTGTGTGGTAATTGAGTCCAGGTTTGTGCAGTCAGTACTCAGGTGACCATGAATGTTGCTGGGAGTTGTAGTTCATGGCACCCCTGTTAATATGCCACTGTGCATGCTGAGAACTGGAGTCCAGAATGGGCTCTGATACTGACGTGACAAATCACTGCTTGGTTGATTTGAATAAAATGGCTTCCACCCTTATTACTCAGCAGATAATGAAATAACATTTGATCCAGCACAGCGTCTTATTTTGCACTTTTTTGTATATTGTGCAGAGAACATCTATCACACTTATCAATCACTATCTTGAGTTGGTGTTGTAATAATATAATGCTTATGTGTTTGTTGATCTGAGAAGCTTGTGAACTTGCTTATAGCTCACGTTAAGTGAATTCATAGTTGAAACAGTGAGACAGCTAGCATTATAAAAATGATACGTCATTACACTTGCAAATTCATATTGCAGAAAAATTCAGTCCTCAAATTAGTGTTGGCTTACGATGAAGATGTCTCACTTTGCTCAAGCTGATATCACAGAAGGAAAATATGCCCAAGTCCATTATCATGTCGGGCTCTCAAAAATGATGCCTTATTTCATCCATTTCACTGTTTGTTCATTACACTACATTATAGCAGTAGGACTCAGTTTCCCAGAATTCCCTATTTCACTTTTCCTGCCATGGTATAGTTTTTTTCTTTAAACCTTTTCGCTTTAAACCAGTCTCTAAACTATTTAATTGATAGTGGTTGGTTATAAACCAATAGAAATTTAGATTTTAGAATTTCTATCAAAATGCTAATTTTCCGCGTGGAGGAAATATCCCGGAGTTCCCCAAGACTAAGCGAATGCTGGCTGCATCTTCTTCGCTCTGTAGGCAAACTAATGTTTGGAGACTTAAACTTTAAGTTCGCCTCAAACATTGTATAGCAGTTAAGAACTGTATGTTCTGCTTATTTGATTTGGGCATCTTAGCCTGAAAAGTTTGTTTAATCAACGGTGAAGCTGAATTCCTCCTTTGACTATGGCAATGTGGTCCTCGCCATAACTCAGTTCTGAAGCTAACATTGACTAAGTGTGAGTGGATTAGCCTGCTTAGCATGAGCTAGACTGTGAGTTCTCCAGAGACTGTGCGTGTGCCATGAGGACATAGGAGAAACAATGGATAAGACAAATTCAGATAACGGGTGAATTGACACCGGTAGCTTGTGCAACCAGCTACAGTATGTTTAAACACTCGGGGAAAAAGGGGTTACAGTCAGAATATTGGAGGCCTGAAGGGACCCATTTAGCTTAACATTAGCCACAAATTCCACGATGAATACTTAGAATTAATTTTTAAGTTAATAAAGCATGCTAAGAGTAATGGTAGTGAGTAAACTGTTCTTTCTTTTTTTCTTTCTTTCCCTGTGCCATGTGTCTGGTGTCACATTGTGTGTGTGTGTGTGTGTGTGTGCGCGCGCATTGTTAATGAGCTGTTGTGTAGGATGTTGTGTGGTTTTGATTAATTGTACATTCAGAGTGAAGTGTGTGTGTGTGTGTGTGTGTGTGAGAGAGAGAGAGAGTGAGCAAGAAGGAACCCCCTGCTGTCTGATCTTGCTCATCTGTAAAGTGTGAGGGAGGATGTGAGGTGCGTGTGATCTACGACATCACTTCCTCTCCTAGAAAAGAAAGGTGTGTGGGTGGATCGAAAGAGAGAGCAACAAACGATTGACGAATACACACACACACACACACACACACACAATCAAACAGGTACACACACGACATTTATCATTTTTCCTGGATTAAATAAATACACATCATTACCACAGTTTGTGTGTGTGTGTGTGTGTGTGGGTGGTTGGGGGGAAGGGGGTTAACCTGCAGGGATGTGATGTTGATTAATTGCTACCAGATGAATCACAGTGTGTGCAGTGATGTAGCAGATGTGTGCTGATTAGCATTCGCCGCTACAAAAAAATTAGCACTGTGTCTATGAATACAGGCTTTAAAATTTGTTTTATAAACAATCCCTATTGGCTGAGACCTGCTCGCCATGATACGCTCATGAATTATTCATTACTTATCCCAATCCAAGATTAGCGTTCTGTATCTGTTATGTTATGTTAACTCACTGATGGAATGTTCAAGAATTCAAAATTCCAGATGAGAGTTGATAATGTTATAATGGGTGTTACGGCAGCCGACCAATTGGTAGCTTCTGTTCAACTCACTCATTGGAACTGCAGACTCACATCTTTTTCTTTACATCCTTCTTTTTGTGCTTTCTTTCTTTGCTCTATAGTTTACTTTCTTCCTTTGTTCTTACTGTTTTTCTTTTCTGTATAGATTTTCTTTCTTTCTTCTCTTCTTGATGGTTTACATTACTTTATTTTCTCCATGGTACCTCATAGTTGCAACAGGCAGAACACAGACATGGCCACAAACAGATGAGGTAGAAGGTTGTGATAATTGCAGGGAGAGCTGCGCTAGTGTCTTCACCTGGGGACGTGGTTTGAGTCTCTGTAGGTCATGAGTGTCTTGAGCAGGAGGTCAGGAGCTGTTCTGGAAGGTAGGAGATTCTCAATCCACCAGAGAGATTCTCAGTGGCAGCACATCTTTATCAGGAGCACTCTCTAGAAAGAGAAGCGTTTGCTGCAGGTGATAGTTTACTAGGCCCACGTTTGTGACGATGGTATAAAGACCCTGACAATGGGTGAGGAACTTGCAGCTGGCATTTTGCAGGAGCATGCAGTCACCTGGCTGGCTGCACTACTGTTCATATACACCTCATAAGCTGCTCTTCTAAGCACCTTCTCCGTTAGATATTGTACTGTATTTGCACTACTGCTATTTTGTACATTGATTTTAGAGTGTATTTTTATCTATATTATCTATATTTATAAATATTTATATATATTGTTTTTCTTAATATATTGGGGGTAATCTTATCTGTTTTTACAAGTAAGGTGAAAGAGAAACGGCGTTTTGATTCTCCTATATGTCCTGGATATATAGTGAATTGACAATAAAAAAATCTTTGAATCTTTAATCAAATGTTATATTGTCTCTTGAAATAGAATGTGGAAATGATCAGATTTTTTGTTTTATCCATTTGTGAATGTCAAGCCAAAATGTATGTATTGCACCGCATGAGAAAAAACATATGGTCTGTAGTTTCAGTTTCATTTTCACAATATGAGCATAAATTATTATCAAGGTTAAAATGGAGTCTAAGTAATTCTTTAGAAAGATAAATGTAATTCATAATTCTAATGTGTGTGTGTGTTCATTCCGAGGTGGCACGGTGGTGTATGGGTTAGCACTGTTGCCTCACAGCAAGAAGGTTCTGGGTTCAAGCCCAGCAGCCAATGGAGACCTTTCTGTGTGGAGTTTGTATGTTCTTCTTGTGTCTGTATGGGTCCCCTCTGGAATAAGTGGTGATGGATGTTCACTCTGAGTTAGCATGTGCGTGATGGATATAAAAAGCCATCATCACTACCTGATTGGGACTATACATGTGCAGAAATGACATTAGTTCTGCTATTGCCCAGTTCGCTTGCTTCGTGCAGTCAAGCAGATAGAGGAAGTCCGTGTGCTCATGCGCAGCTTTACCTTTGAGCGTGCACTGACAGTTACATTGTTTTGTCACTAAACGAACAGCTGATCACACCGAGGTGCTCGCTGACTGCCGATATTTATTAATTTGGTCCTGCGTTTCCTTTCCTTCGTATATAACATAACGTCTTTTCTTCTCATTTTTCGTTACTGT
>JAODLJ010000002.1:48112472-48123412 GCA_027576115.1 Cathorops melanopus
CTCTCATCTTTTTAAGTGGGAGAACTTGCACAATTGGTGACTGACTAAATACTTTTTTGCCCCACTGTAAATGTATACACATAATCTGGAGTATGATTTATCTAGCCTAACCAATAAAACAAACACCGATCCAAATATTGAATGACAAATTGTACTGTAATACGAATATAATATGAATGTAATATGTAATGTAATATGTAATTAATGTAATATGTAATGTAATTAATAATTGTAATATGAAATATGTACTACTATTAAGTGCATAGATATAATAATGATAATGAACTGCAACTAACAAGAACAGAACTGAAATCATTGTCTGGGCAAATGAATGAGAAACTTGGGGATGTGATTTCATTTTGATAAGTGTCTCAAAATCAGGATGGCATGACTGGATACATCTGTTAATTCGTCTAGTTTGGGAGCATAATAGTCACTTGCCTTAATACCTATTACCTTCTGTTGCTTTATGACCTCAGACATAGGCTATCTTGTATTTTCCTTTGTACGGCGTCATTGGAGATCAGGATTTTTTCAACTGATTTGCGGCAGATTTGTGCCCAAGAGCTTTCTGGTCATGTACACCAGTGGGTAAAACAAACTTTTCTGCAATTGCATGGGCCTTTTTTGCATTTTGAAATGTGATGAGTGTGTTTGAATGATGCATGAAATGATTGCTCTTGAACAGTGCACACATTTTTGATCATTTTTAAGATCTGTCCAGATCCCATTGCTTTCTTTTGAAAAAAAGTCAACAGGCTTGTCTTGATGGCTTGAGTGTTTTGTCTCGAAGTACTTTAATTTTTATGGCTTCATGCTTTCCACAGCCTATAACTCACCACACACTGTGGGCTGCACGAACCATGCTAGTCATTATTTTCATGAACCTTGCATAGTTGTTGTTTTCCCCCGAGCCTTCTACAGTAAGAAGTAATTTCACTCCATTCATCAATGTTACAGGACACATCTTAAAAATGATCAACTGGTTACAGGTAAATTGACAGAATTTTATTGGATGCATAGGATGATGTGATTTCGCTGGCTATGGTAAGCATTCCTTTTTTGTTAGGCTATGTTTTTTTTTTTTACTTGATTAAAACAGCAATTTGCTTTATTAGTATATTTTCCATGGTTTTCCATTTTGTTATGTTCTATCATTTCCATTTAGCAACTTTTTCTTGACAGCATGGAGGTGTAGTGGTCGAAAAATGCAAATTTTTCGACAGAAGAAGATAAGCTTCAAGCCAACGTGTGATGTTCTTTTTATTATATACACACATTCACAAACAAAAAGTACCCAAATTTATCAAAATAATTCATCAAAATCCTCACAAGTAACATATCGAGATTTATGTCACAGTTTTGGTTCCCCATGTCCTAGATGTAGCTTGTATGAAAAATACAAGTGACATATTTCCCAGTAAAACACTTGTGTACATATGTGGTGGCATTGTAGCATAGTGAGGCAATAGTGCTAACCACAGCATGAAGGTTCTGGGTTCAAGCCCAGTGGCCGACAGGGGCCTTTCTGTGTGGAGTCTGCATGTTCTCCCCATATCTGGGTGGGTTTCCTCCAGGTGCTTTGGTTTCCCCCACAGTTCAAGGACATGCAGGTTAGGGTAATTGGTGGCTCTAAATTGACTTTAGGTGTAAATGGTTGTTTGTCTCTGTGTCAGCCCTGCAATGACTTGGTGACTTGTCCAGTGTGTACCCTGCCTCTCACCTATAGTCAGCTGGGATAGGCTCCAGCTTGACCACGACCCTACACAGGATAAGTGGTTGTGGATAACGGATGGAAATTTTTTTTCTTTCCAGCAGCCTGTTGTCATATCAACTAAGTAACACAGGTATATAACCATATATAAATTAAATGTTATTAAGTATTACTAAGTGGCATTTAACCCCTGTTTTGAAATACCAAATCTTAAAGAACTAAACTTAAATGGTTTTGTGTTGGCAGCAGATAATAAATTCTGGTTTGGTCCCATTTGGCCCAATATGTGGCCAGCAGCTTGTGCAGGGCAAATGTAACTGCACTGGATATTAGGCCAAAGTACATATTGAGGTACTATAGTTTATTGTACCACAGCACTGTTAATTTTTTTTTTAATCTGCTTGGTCAGAAGCATATATTTTCCATAGCAACAGCTCACTCATAGGGATTCGTTTGGTGGCTGCACACAAAATATAAACTATTGTTGAAAGCTCCCAAAATTCATCATCACATTTGCTGATGACAGTGGTCATAGGCTTGTTCTCAAACAATTGTGAGACCTCGTACAGGGGGTCAGGGCACTGTCACAGTGGTGCCAGGATAACAACCTCTCCCTTAATGTTGGGACAACAAAATAACTGGTCATAGACTACAGGAAGCAGGCAAGAACACATAGTGCACTCAGAATAATCTAGAGCTGTGGTGAAGGAGGCACAATAACACCCCTACCACCTATGATGGCTAAGAAGGTTGAGTCTGTAGTCCTCAGGTCTTTCTACAATGGTACCAAATGGTTGCTTATCTGAGGAAGAGATGGCACCTGGATGCACTATAGGAAGAAGGCAAGCCAGTGAAGGCAGTGTGATGCACTGGGCAATGTTCTGCTGGTAAACTTTTGATTCTAGCATTCATGTGGATGTTACTTTGGCACATACTACCCACCGAAACATTGTTGCAGACCAAGTACCAACCTTCATGGCAATATTATTCTCTAATGGCATCAGGATATGCTCTGCCACACTGCAAAAATTGTTCTGAAATGATGTGTTACATGACAAATGTTTCAAGGCCTAATTCAAATTAAGTTTTAAATTGGCCTCCAAATTGCCAAGATCTCAATTTGATGGAGCATTTGTGGGATATGCTGGACAGAGAAGGAGGTCGTCTTTGGAGGTCTGGAAAAATCCATGGAGGTCCCACTTTGCAACTTACAAGACTTAAATGATCTGTTGCTAATGTCTTGGTGCCAGATAGCACAACACACCTTCAGAGTTTTTTTTTTTTTGTATCTTGAAAATAAAGGCATCTTGTATCTTCTTGTGGGAAGTCCATGCCTTAACAGATTAGAGCTGTTTTGGTGACACAAGGGGGTCCTACACAGTATTAGGTGTTTTTAATGTTATGGCTGATTGGTGTATACTTCATCTGCATAAACTGTAACATAACAAATCTGAATCTAATAATAAATTGATTAAAATGTGTTTTTATTTACATGGTAACATGACAAACTGTTTTGTTTTGTCTTGTGATCATGTCATAATTGATATAAGTGATAACAGGAACATATTTAATTTGTGGACATTCCCCAGCATTAAATTATAGCAATGGTTCCCAAAATAGGGATCACAACCCATTTGGGGTCTCTTTTATTTACAAATGGGGTGGTAACAGAAACTCATAATCCCCTCTCTTGTTTCATTCAATTATTTTACAAATACTGTTAGAAATATTGAAGATGGAGCTTGTGTGCTAATACTTTGAAATGTTACTGACAGTCACTTTCAGACAAGCTACATTTAAATAAATAGTATACATGCATTTTTAGTCTTACCACTATGCTGATGATGACTGTACTGTATGTATAAATATACAGTGTCTTGCAAAAGTATTCATCCCCCTTGGTGTTTGTCCTGTTTTGTTGCATTACAAGATGGAATTAAAATGGACTTTGGGGGATAAGCACCATTTGATTTACACAACATGCCTATCACTTTAAAGGTGCAAGTTGTTGTTTTATTGTGACACAACAATAATTAAGATAAAAAAACAAAAACAAACCAGAAATCTGGAGTGCGCATAGGTATTCATCTGTTTTGTATGAAACCCCTAAATAAGAGCTGGTCCAACCAATGAACTTCATAAGTCGCATAATTAATTGATTAAGATTGACCTGTGTGCAATCAAAGGGTCACATGATATGTCAAATGATGTCTGTATAAATCAACCTGTGTTGGAAGGACCCTGACTCTGCAACACTACTAAGCAAGCAACATGAAAACCAAGGAGCACTCCAAGCATGTCAGAGACAAAGTCGTGAAGAAGTATAGATCAGGGTTGGGTTATAAAAAATATCCCAAACTTTGAATATCCCATGGAGCAACATTTAAATCCATTATAGCAAAATAGAAAGAATATGGCACCACTACAAACCTGACAAGAGAAGGCCAAATTCATAGTCCAGGCAAGGAGGGCATTAATCAGAGATGCAACAAAGACACCAAAAATAACACTGAAGCAGCTGCACAGATCCCCAGTGGAGATGGGAGCATCTGTCCATAGGACCACTTTCAGCCATACATGCCACAGTGCAGGCCTTTATGGAAGAGTGGCCAGACAAGTCATTTCTTAAAGGAAAAATAATAATAAGAAAACACATTTGAAGTTTGCCCAACAGCATGTGACAGACTCCCCAAATACATGGAAGAAGATTCCTTGGTCAGATGAGACTAAAATTTAACTTTTTGGCAAACCCAACACTTCCCATCGCTCTGAGAACACCATTCCTACAAGGGAAGGATGGTGGTGGCAGCATCATGCTGTGGGGATATTTTTCATCTGTAGGGACAGGAAAGCTGGTCAGGATTGAAGGAAAGATGGATTGCAGTAAATACAGGGCAATTCTGGAGGAAAACCTGTTTGAGTCAGCCAGAGGTTTGAGACTGGGACAAAGCTTAAGCAGTATGTTTACAGTCTTTGTCCAGCAGGACAAAGACTGTAAACATACGTACTGCTTGAGCTACACTGGTGTGGTTTAAAAGGAAACATTTAAATGTCTTGGAATGGCCTAGTCAAAGCCCAGACATCAATCCAATTGAGAATCTGTGGCATAACTTGAAGATTGCTGCACACCAACGCAACCTATTTAACTTGAAGGAGTTGGAGCAGTTTTGCCTTGAAGAATGGGCAAAAATCCCAGTGGCTAGATGTGCTAAGCTAACAGAGGCATACCCCCAGAGACTTGCAGCTGTAATTGCAGCAAAAGGTGGCTATACAAAGTATTGACTTTTGGGGGGTGAATACACTCCAGATTTGTTTTTTCATTTTAATTATTGTGTCACAATAAAACAACAATTTTCACCTTTAAAGTTGTAGGCATGTTGTGTAAATCAAATGATGATAACCCCTTAAAAGTCCATTTTAATTCCAGCTTGTAATGCAACAAAACAGGACAAACACCAAGGGGGATGAATACTTTTCCAAGACATGGTAAACATGCATAATGGTGCATTGGTCAACTAAGCTGTGCTCCTGGTTCACACTGTTGTTACAACCTGTAATTTATGTTTTACGTCAGCTTACAACTACTTTTGGAAGATATATTGGGGAAATCACATTAGGCTTGTCTACAACTACACGAGTTTCAGTAAATTTTTGTTTGTTTTTTAATACATGTGTAGGCTGTAGGTTTTCTAAGACCTTCAAGAATAAGTAATGTGAAAAGTTAATACATTTTGATAGGTCTCTGTATGTGTAGCTGTATCTAATGCTTGTGTGTGGACTTAAACTATCATTCCAACTTTTATTACCTTGGAAAGTGTATCCATAAAAACAAAACATTTTTTGTCTCCAAACAGGTGTTTCTGCTGTTCTTGTATCTGGAACCAGTTGCAGGAGCAGTGAATATCTATCAGCAGCTGGAGAATGTTGTTCTTTGTGTGCTAGAGGTATGATATGGTGATACTTTAGTAACTGAATCAAGTCATGGAAAGTAAAGCTAAATAACAGGGGTAAAGTTATTAGGCACTGGGTGGAGGGCAGGGATTGACCCTGGATGGGATGCCAGTCTGTTGTAAGGCATTGTATTCACGTGTATGGGCAATTTAGATCCCAGACATGCGGAGCTGTGAGTTAGCAAAGTTGTGTCACTGTGCTGCCGCTGACAGAAATAAAGAAAATAATTGTGATTATCTAGTCTTTTTTTCCATTCAAATGTCTTTACTGAAATACCATTTTGTTTAATATTCAGTTTCATATGAATTGATGATAGAATAATAGTCTTTCTTTTCAGTGATTTTTTTTTTTTTTATCTGGCATTTTTTACCATAATGCGTTGCTGACTATAGATGAAGCCAAATCATGTTTTTGTTGATTTGGCCTAACCCTTGCTTTCAGCTCTTTAAAGTAGCTTTTATGAAGATGCTTTTATGAAGGCCTTTTTATGGTGAAATCTTTCATGTATCTCTTAATATAATTTTGCTTCATATCTCCGAATTCTGCAGGGTTGGTGGTTCACAAAGACTGCAGTGGTGATTACGATACAAGATGCAAACCTTGTTCGAAAGGAGAATTCATGAATGCACCTAGTGGTTTTCACAAGTGTCTTCCATGTAAAACTTGTAATGCAGGTAAATACCATTCTGCATATGTCTTTAAATGTTTAATTCTTGTTTCAGTAATCTTAATCTGAAGGTTTTCCAAATCTAATGTTCTGTTCCTAGGTCTTTCTATTTTGCAAGCCTGTACCACAGAAATGAATACTGTCTGCGAGGTCTTGGATGGATATTACTGTTTGCGATACTTAGATGGAGAATGCTCTCTTGCAGTGAAGCACAGTGGATGTAAACCAGGGCAACAAATAAAAACTCTGGGTGGGTATGAAAGCTTCAGTTCTTCCTCTGATTGCTGTCACATTGAAAAAGGTGCCACTCTGAGTTAGTGCTTTTGAACTAGATACTTAATACTTGAGTAAAAATGGCATGTTTATGGAGCTGTGTGACTAAATATTGGAAAATGCATCTGACAGGGTTCCTACATAGTATGGAAAAGTATGGAATTTGATTTTAATAATTTCCAGGTCTGGATAAGTATGGAAAAAGGAAAATATAGAGTATAGAAGTGTTTTCTGATTCCAGAATATTTCCCCTACTTTCTTTTCTAAAATATAAAATTAAGCAAAAAATTTTCAAACCAGTGTGAGTTTGATGCTGTTGAATTTAAGCCAGGCAAGACGTGCACGCGATATGTCTGATGTGGTTTCTGTGGCATGTGCCATTAGTGAACTATCTGACACATTGGACTACATCATACTTATGCAGAACTAAAAAAAATAAATAAATTGGCGTGAACACACATTGCAACATTACAAGTGTAGGAATGGGTAATTGCAAGTTTTCTGAGAGCTGGCAGTATTACCGTTGTTGCGGGGCTGCTCCAGGTGTGAATGATGGCAGGTGTGTGCGTATTTGTGTATCTGCATGACTGTGCATTTGTCCTTTGTGTGTGTGAGTTTCTGTGTGTACATTTTAGAACAGATGTGTGAGAGAACATAATTGCCTTTACTTGTTTGTGCAGCACACTCGCACAAGACCTCTTAGCCTGATATTTCTTACTGCCATGTTTTATCTTCATATTTGAACATGTGTATGGATGTCTCCATCACTCAACCAGTCTTTGCAACTGGTTTCCTCTGTGTTTCTATTACTATGTGTGTATTTGAATGATGGCGTGTACGTGTTTATGGCAGAAGGAGAGACATAAAGACAAAGGTGGAGAGTGTTCTAAACTTTGTGACCTATGGTTTGCATCCTTTTATTCTCAGTTCTGTCTTTTTTTTTTTTTTTGGGCTGTTCCTGTTAGTGGCTGCCAGAGTAGCTCTGTTGCACATACTGTATTTGATGTGGCATAGGTTTGACACCAGAGCCCCTTCCTGACGCAACCCTGGGGCTTGGGACCGGCGCTAAGTTCTCAGTTCTCTGTTAAGTTTTCAAAATGTGTTCTTTTGATGTATGATTGTTTATTATTTGACTTTATTTATCGTTCTTTGTTGAACAGTGTGATTAATGTTTTATAGTAAACAGTTACTCCATCTAATATTCAGTGACGCAAAGTCAGTGCACTTCTGTTCCCTTTTCTTTTGATGAGTCAACATTATCAATATCAACATCCCTGCTGTTACCGTTATGGGTAGAAGGTATCAATTTAGTTTTTCAAATTTACATGGCAGAAACGGAATAACACTACATTATTCAAGCTGCAATGCCAAAACAAAATGCTGTTCATTGAACTTGTCTGGGTTTGGTTTTAATTGATTTGTATGAGCTACAGTACTGTGCCATAGGGGTGCCACTAGAAATTTTTGGTCCGATGAAAGAATATATAATCAGCAATTACTTGCTTGCTTCTGGCAATTATTTGACAACATACGAGCTTACATACTCACAATGTGTAACGTATCATACTAACAGTTGGATTTTAAAATAATTTATTGAAATAAAACCTCTAGTTATTTGTACTGTGATGTCAAATATGGTCTGAAAATGTACCGTGAAATATGGAAATTTGGGGATGGATAAAGTGTTGGAACCCTGCTCTGAAATAAGAGGCTTGGGTGTTGCATTTTAAAGCTCCTAATGAGTCTTCACTACATGTCAGATCTTTGAGTGAAGCAGTGAAATGTAGGAGCCTCAACAGCACTCAAATTCTATAAAGTATTTTATAAAGGTGCATGAAAACTTTAAGAACATGAAAATCTGGACAAAGTGTTAAAACATCAGATGAAACAAAAACAACAAAGATCTTATAATAAAGGAAGTGAGGTGAAAGAAATACCCCAACCCAGAGGTGCAGGACTGTGAAACATGGCATCCTTAAAACCATCAATAAATGGGCCTATTATAAACATGTTAGTATATGTTTCACTAGGGAAATTACAGTGTGTTTGAGGATGAAGTGTTCTGATGTTTAATTCTTTATTTACAGGAACCAAGGACTCAGATACAGTTTGTGAGCCCTGTCCACTGGGATTTTATTCTCCTGAAGGTGTGAACTGCACAAAATGGACTGAGTAAGTAATGTATTTGAGATACAAGTTTTATATCATCATGTTTTCCATTTTGGATCTTTATTTTGCATCTTTTGCTTTCAGCCAGAGTGTTTTTCTTTGTGTAATAGTTTGTTTTTTCCTTCAAGCTGTTCAGTCAGAAATGAGATTGAGGATCAGGAAGGCACTTCCATCAGAGATGTTCAGTGCAAACCAACAAGAAAAAGATATTGGCTCATACCAGCTTTCGTCTTATGTTTACCCACAGTTATGGTTTTATTTTTGAAGCACAAAATGAACTGTGAGTTACGTTCAAGTTTTTAAACACTGCATCAATTCATTATCATTAAGCATACCATGTGGTCAGACACCTAAAGTATCAGTATAATATATTCTGTAATAACTGTATTGCAACAAGTGTTTGCTTTATATTAATACTTTACACAATTATTGTTTTGTTTTGCAGGTACCACAGGATTAAAAGTAAGTGCTGATATTTTATACAAAAACCTTACAGCTGGTATTATTATTCGACCCCTTTGTGTTTTACAGAAGCGCAGTGCAGACTCTTCAAATTCACAGCCAGTGTCTAGTAAAAACCTGACAGTGTTTTGGGTCACAACATATCCAGCCTGTAGCTCTTTAATGTGCTGTAATTAAAGTTCCCCATGTTATCAGAGTTGATCAGCGGAGAGTTTAAGCAGTGGGTTTTGAGAACCCTTGCTCATGCATGTATACCAGGGACATCAGCACTGCTCAGTGACATTAAAATAGCATTATGGTTTAAGACGAACTTGAAGCTAAATTTGCCGACTTCTGTCTACTGTGCCTTTTTATGTCATTTTATCATAATATGATAACTTCTTATTTTTTTTCATGATAACGTGACACTTTTCTCATAAGAATGAGGTGTTTTCTTGATATAATGAAACCCTATTCTTATAATAACAGGACGTTTTTCCTTGTTATAATGGGATGCTATTTTGTAATGAAGAGATGGTGATGGGGATTTTTTTTTCCAGCATGGCAGCACTGTGTTGCCATAGTCATGGAGCACAGAAGTTATTTACTGTAGTTATCATAATTAAGAGTAGTTATTGCCCGTGAACCTGATTTCCTCTGAATGGTGCTCTTCACAGGGGCTGTGTTGGTCCTCGGGTTTGGTCATATAGCTGCTTGGAATTGGGCAGTCTACCTGAGCAGTGTAGGTCCCATACAATCGAAACACTCTGGCGAGTCGGGGAGGGAATTCCCTGCTGAGGCTGCATGCAGTGTGTTAGTGTGAGCATGTAGCCAGTGGGAAATGAATAGTGTGTTGGATTAGCACGAATCCCATGTTTTGGAAAATTGAAAATGTTGTCTTGGGCCCTTCTGGGGTATCACCAATCCATGTGCAAAGTCTGGAGTATGTGCGTCCAGCCTTGTCAGTTTGCTTAGGTGAACAGACTGAGAGACAGACAGCTTTCCTTTAGTAGTATAGGAGTATAGATGTGCTCTGTGATGTCAGATTTATTTTATTTATATGAAATATTTATTTTAAATGAGTGATGTCCCATCCTTGCAGTACTTAGTCTGTGGAAAGCTTATTAGCATTTATAGTCCTTTCTTTATCAGACCTACTGCTTGAGCTAAGAAACCTTGTTTTCTTGGGCACTTTTTGGTTTTTCTTTAGCTTTTCTGCAGACAAATAAATCACTGATTCCATGCAGCTTCATTTTGAAGTTAATATCTGTAAATATTAATTCTAATATCTATATTTTCTTTCCTTTTATTTTTTCTTTTAAATTCACCAAAATGTACGTAACAATCAGCACAGCAGTGTCAGGTTCCAGTTTGTAGAAGGTCATGTCAGTACATTGTCTGTAATTGAACATGAAAATCACTCGTTTATTCAGCTCAGTAACGAATTAATAATTAAGGCTGATCTTCCCCTGTGACCCTGATGGATAAGCAGTATAGATGATGGATGGATGGAAAGTTAAATCTGATGAATTGTAGCCTTCAGTGTCAAATTATGGGAACTGAGATTCCCTTCATATACAGTGCCTTGCAAAAGTATTCATACCCCTTGAACTTTTTCACATTTTTCCACCTTACAACCACGAACTTGAAAGTTTTTTATTGAGATTTTATGTGATAGACCAACACAGAGTAGCACATAATTGTGAAGTGAAACGAAAATGATAA
>JAODLJ010000002.1:48709632-48721084 GCA_027576115.1 Cathorops melanopus
GTGAATGTGAGTGTGAATAGTTGTTTGTCTCTGAGTCAGCCCTGTGATGACCTGGCGACTTGTCCAGGGTGTCAGCTGGGATAGGCTCCAGCTTGCCTGAAGCAGCTTTGGGACCAAAAGGTTGCTGGTTCAGGGTGGCACAATGGTGTAGTGGTTAGCACTGTCGCCTCACAGCAAGAAGGTCCTGGGTTTGAGCCCAGTGCCCGACGAAGGCCTTTCTGTCTGGAGTTTGCATGTTCTCCCCATGTCTGCGTGGGTTTCGTCCGGGTGCTCCGGTTTCCCCTACAGTCCAAAGACATGCTAGGTTAATTGGTGGCTCTAGGTGTGAATGTGAGTGTGAATAGTTGTTTGTCTCTGAGTCAGCCCTGTGATGACCTGGCGACTTGTCCAGGGTGTCAGCTAGGATAGGTTCCAGCTTGGATGGATGGATGGGTTCCTGGTTCGATTCCTTGGACCGACTGAAGTGCAACCTTGAGCAACCCCAACTGTAATGTATGATCACTTCAGAAACGCTGTCTAAAAAGCGCATGCGCGATGATGTCTTCGCTGATGACGTGAAATGAGTGTTTGCGTTGGGAGTCTAGACAGGAGGCGGAGTTCTAGGTATAAAACCGAGCGGCAATGACAGACAGAGAGTCAGAGAGAGTGAGTCAAGGTCCTAGACTAGCCATGGAGAGCCCGAGGAGTCTTTCTAACCCGCAGCCGAGTAATAATGACAGGACGTGTGAGCAGACCAAACCAAGCGAGCAGCGGAGGAGAAGGAAAGAAGAGCAGGGTGCCAATACTACTGAGTTCTCACGCATCATCACGGATCCGGTCACCGGTAAATGTTACTGTCGGGGGAAAGTTCTTGGAAAGGTGCGGATTTGCGTCTCAGACAGGTCGCTCTATAATGTTCTGCATTGTCCCTGGGTTTATTTCATGCTGTGTGTGTCTCAGGGAGGGTTTGCGAAGTGCTACGAGCTGACCGACCTGTCCGCCGGTAAGGTGTTCGCAGCCAAAATCATCCCGCACGCGCGCGTCGCCAAACCGCACCAGCGCGAAAAGGTGAGCGCAAAGTGCGCAAAATGCGCAAAGCGCCCTTCAGACACCGGTCACTCACCTCTGCTTCATGCGATCTAATGCACGGTGTTGTGTTGCTTTGCAGATTAACAGGGAGATCGAGTTGCACCGAGGACTGAGCCACAAGCACATCGTGCATTTCTATCACCATTTTGAAGATAAAGATAACATCTATATCTTACTGGAGTACTGCAGCAGAAGAGTGAGTCATCCCTTCATCATCATGCCTGCTCTTAAAGATTGCACCACATGCACACTAATAATAATAATAATAATAATAATAATAAGTGAACTGGTACTGTAGCTGGATTGGCATGTGCATGTTTTACTAATGCATCTTTCTGTCCATTGTGTCTTCGTTCAGTCACTGGCACACATCCTGAAGGCACGCAAAGTGCTAACGGAACCGGAGGTAAGGTACTACCTCAAGCAGACAGTGTCTGCTCTGAAGTATCTGCACGATCAAGAGATCCTACATCGAGACCTCAAACTAGGTACACCGGTCGATTCTGAAATTCATAAATAAATTGGGTTTCTTGCTGAAATCTTTGTCCATGCCGTGCTAAAACTGGTACTGATTTGTTTGTTTACTCCATAGGGAACCTGTTTGTGAGTGACTCAATGGAGCTGAAGGTGGGAGATTTCGGGCTGGCTGCCAAACTGGAGCCAGTGAGCAACAGGCGTAAGACAATCTGCGGCACCCCGAATTACCTTTCTCCAGAGGTGCTGAATAAACAGGGCCACGGCTGGGAGTCGGATGTCTGGGCTCTGGGCTGTGTGATGTAAGTCCTGCATTGCTTTTACTCTACCACAAACTAATGCACAAAGAGGACACTGTCCTGCAGGGCAGACCGAATCCACAAATGTCCATTACATAATGGAGTTTCAGCAGTAATGCATGAACCAAAAAAAAAAAAGGGCCAATGATTGACGAAACCGATGAGAACAGAATAACTGTACCGAATGTACTTGAGTTTATCTGATTGATATTTACCCTTTTTTACCGCAGGTACACTCTGCTCCAGGGCAAGCCACCATTTGAGACCAATAACCTAAAAGAGACCTATCGCTGTATTAAAGAGGCTCGCTACTCTTTGCCTTCGTCCCTGTCGCTCCCAGCCAGGCAGCTCATTGCCAGCATGCTCTCCCGTGACCCAGCAGATCGCCCGCGGCTCGATGAGATTGCACAGCATGAATTTCTCTTGCAGGTCAGTGTTTTTGTTTTGCGGACTTTGCATCTCCAACGCCAGATGTTTTTAGCACTGAGATCTGAACTTCCAATTTCTGTCTACACAGGGCTTCATGCCGGAAACACTGCCTTCCAGCTGCTGTCTTTCTGCTCCAGACTTCCACATCTCCAGCCCTGCCAAAAGCTTTTTCAGGAAAGCTGCTGCTGCCCTGTTTGGTGGGAAAAGAGACAAAGCCAAATACTATGAGAATCTCAGTAAGTACTAGACTCTTTGTTACGAAGTATATACGGTACAAGCCTTCCATAACATAGTAGCTCGTTAATTAAGACAGTCCTTTCACTTCTAGATAAGACGGCCAAAGAAGAAGACGATATCTACAAACTTTGCCATGACCTCAAGACGACCTCTATTAATAAGCAGCCTGCCACACCATCCGCAGAGGTCAGCTGGGGTATCTTGCTGTTGAGTGAGAACACCGTGTATAGCAGAGGAAAATAGAGTGTATGACAGTGTTTTGCAGTCCTCACGTTCCCCCTCTCTCTTCCTTTTGCCTTTTTAGGAAAGAGGGAGTCCGTCACTGCCGGCTGGAAAGCCTGTTTCCCAGGCAACAGTGACACAGCCTGAAGCCCGAGACACCATCCTCATGATCGTCAGAGGCAGCCTCGGAAGCTACAGCAGCAGCAGTGAATGTAAGTGTGTGTGTGTGTGTGTGTGTGCCTTCCATCAGTCTGACAATTGTCAGTAATTTTCCTGTCTCGCAGCACTTCATTAGCAATGCTGAGAGCATTTCCTTGTGATTTGTAGGTCTGGAGGACAGTACAACAGGCTCTGTGGCAGAAGCCATTGCCAGTGTTTTACGAGGCTGTCTCAAGCACATGCCCACAGGTACTTCAAACGCACACACTGTATTCACAGATTCATAAAATCCACTCATAGTGGAAGGTAATTTTATATTCACGTGTAAATAACGATCCACTCTTCATCCGCAGCTGAGAAGTTACCCAAGGCTAGCGGATGCAGCAGCATGCAGTGGGTGACAAAGTGGGTGGACTATTCCAACAAATATGGCTTTGGTTATCAGCTGGCTGACAACACTGTGGGCGTCCTCTTCAACAGCGGAACGCACATGAGTCTCCTAGCTGACAAAACGTAGGTGCTAGGGCTTGTTCAGTCGCCAACTTGAATCAATTGATGTAATGAGTGCTGTTGTCAAGTGCTGAACGTCGTTTGTGATGATCACACAAGACATGACAATTACACAACTCGCACATTTTGAGGGATTTTTTTTGTTGGTAAACACACACTTGTTAGTGTCTGTTAGATGAATGTCGTGGAAGCATGAATGGACATTTTGTGAAAACAATATAGAAAATTACAGCGGATTTAATATGGACAAAGTCTTGGGATAAAGAATAAAAATAATATAACAATAGTTTGTTAGATAGGTTGGTCGTTGGGTAGTTAGGAAGTATTGTGGGTAGGTAAGTATATATGTAGGTAGGAAGTTATGGAATTAGGTTAGTTACGTAGGTGCATAGATACACAGATAGGCAGTATGTTAGAAAGTTAAGTAAGCTAATAAGGTTCTTGGGTTGTTAGGTAATTGGGTAGGTAGATACTTGGACTAGTAGTTTGGTAGTGTACGAACCTAACAGGTAATTAATATGGCACGGTAGGTAGTAAGTTATATTCTTAGTTAGATTGTAGGTAGTTAGGTTCTTGGGTAAGTAAGAGTCTTGGGTATGTATGCAACCCTAAATATTGTAGATAGTTTTGTAATTCACTTAGTTTCATAGTTGATAGTTGAGTAATTGGGTAGGTAGATACTTGGACTAGTAGTTTGGTAGTGTACGAACCTAACAGGTAGTTAATATGGTAAGGTAGGTAGTAAGTTACATTCTTAGATTGTAGGTAGTTAGGTTCTTGGGTAAGTAAGAGTCTTGGGTATGTATGCAACCCTAAATACTGTAGATAGTTTTGTAATTAGCTTAGTTACATACTTGGGTAGATATGGGAACATAATAAGGTAGTTAGGTTAGTGACATAGTCGGGTAGGTTGGTACATAGACAGGTAGTTAGTAATCTAGGTTCTTAGATAGATTAAAGCCATAAAACCATTGGAACTTGGAAGACCATGTATTCCTATGTGGTCCCTGATTCTATCAAGTTCTATCAAGTTAATCTACATTTACACATTTTAAAATGTAAAAACTCTTAAACATGTGAAAGTGAGCATCATCACTAGGTAGGTAGTTACAGTTTTGGGTCATTACATACGCCTCCTACGATGTTGGTAGATAGACAGGTAGTTACTACGTAGGTAACTAGGTAGGTAGGGAAGTAAGTTGGAACTTTATTGAGCTCAAGGGAAGTTGCATTGTTCTAGCAACGGAAAAATATAAGTATGCGAGGCATATGAGTACTCACAAATTGAGTACAACGTGAGCATCATCACTAAGTAATAGTACAAAATAGTTCTTCATTAGAGCCCTGTGATGACCTGGCGACTTGTCCAGGGTGTGCCCCGCCTTTTGCCCGTAGTCAGCTGGGATAGGCTCCAGCTTGCCTGCGACCCTGTAGAACAGGATAAAGCGGCTAGAGATAATGAGATGAGATTTGTGTTCACACTGCAGGCAATTCAAAAAGTGAAAATCAATCTCAACAAATTATTAGAGAATTACATACAGTAAATATCTACATTTTGTGTATTACATTCTAATGTTAATTTCCTCTTTTTATTTTTCATTAGTCGAAATCTCCAGAACACATCACCTTTTTGCAAGACTTAGCTCTGTCCTTTCCTCCTTTCCTCCTTGTAGCTCAGCTCACATTTACAGACGAATGTCTCCCAGAACCCAAAATACACGGCATGCTTGGATTAATTCAAGATTAAATCACTTTCTTCCTGCACTCAAACCAGACCGAGACCACCTGGTTTGTTTTGTTTCACATCTATTTTGGTGTGATTGCTGTGAACAAAAACCTGCATCAAAGAGGAATTCACATGATGGTTCAATTCACATGGACTGGATTGTATGTATATGTGAAAGCACTTTTTAAAAAAGTGAAACAAACAAAAGCAAGATTATTAGAAATTAAGAAACACTGAAAATAAACCGTTACCAAATAAACCATTTCAGTTGTTACGTATCAGTGATCATGTCAACTGGATACTATGATATGAGATCAGATTAAAACATGTTACCACTGGATTTCTAGAAATCAGAAGACTGAGTATGTAGCTGTGGCGGACCATCAGAGTGGTTTCCTCATGAAACGAATGGAATATTTCTATTTCTTTGTTTCCTTGCTGAAAAACCATATGAAAGTAACAGTGACCACACATGGGTAAGGCTTTAAAAGGTACCAGATGGCCAGGTGGTTTTGTTTCCAGGCTGCCAAGGTGGTTTCCTTCTGAACGAGTAACAGCCGAATATTAAAGTTGACAAGGAATGAGAAGTGTATTGAGAATTCCTGCTCTCTATAACTGTTAATACTGCTCCCCACTGAGATTGGGAATCAGTCAAGGGCTTACACTGTTCTCTAGTGAGGATAAAGTTCACTCAAAATCCTGATAATGTTCTCCACTGAGGATAAAATAATTCAAAATTCTAATAGTTCCTCTACTGAGGATGAGAATCATTCAAGGTGCTGATCAAAGGGGAACTACAGGTATCAAGGCCTTCTAGACCTTCAGAGAAGCCCAACCATATCAGCAGTTCAAATGTTATATTTACAGCACCCTCCACAATCATTAGCACCCCTGGTTAAGATGTGTTAAAAGCCTTAAAATAAATTCAGGTGAAAGATACATCTTGCTGATGCACTGGGACACAATCATCAGTGATGTAACCTGGGGTCACTGGGTGTTTCGGGTCTTTCAACATCAGACACCCTCGCCCAGGCGACCCGACCGGAGTTGATCAGACTCCGGCCTGTGTCCCAGCAGCATTCGACCACGGATCAGCCCTCTTGATCCAAAGCCATCTTGTGGCTCTTTCTGCGGCTTCAGTTGCAGACCTGATGGCCTTCCTCTTTGCCTCACCGGTGAGGCCCAGCATGGTGAGGACTTTGCAGAGGGACCGCCCTGCAAATCCTCGGCATCCCACCTCCAGGGGTTCACAGTAGGTCTTCCAGCCTTGGCTCCTGCACTCCTCCACCAGCTCCTGGTACTTGGCGCGCTTCCTCTCATTTGCCTCCTCCATGCGTTCTTCCCAGGGAACTGTGAGTTCCAGAATGATCAATTGCTTGGTGGAATCAGAAACAATGATCATATCTGGTCGGAGCCGTGTAGATGTTATTCTTGCTGGGATCTTCAGCTGTTTGCCCAGGTCCACTTCCAACTGCCAGTCTGTGGCAGTGGTAAGGAGACCTGACCTGGCCCCTGCTTGGATGGTGGGCTTCTCTCCGGCTCTGAGAAACCTGATGGACTTAGGCTTGCTGTGGCCCTTGGTGGTGTTAATGGCCTTGGCTATGCTCTCAGCAACCGCCTTTAGCACCTGGTCGTGCCGCCAGCGATAACGCCCCTCTCCAAGGGCTTTTGGGCAGCTGCTGAGGAGGTGTTCCAGGGACCCCCGTCCTGGACACTGGGGGCAGGATGGTGTCTCTGCTTTGCCCCAGACATGGAGGTTGGATGGACTTGGTAGGACATCATAAACAGCTTGGACTAGGAACCTGATGTTAAGGGAGTCTGCTCTCCAGATGTTGGGCCAGGTGATCTTCCGTTGCAGAACATTCTCCCATTTAGTCCATGCTCCTTGTTGCCCCATTCCCATCATCCTACTAGCTCGTTCTTCCTCCACGCCTGCCCGCACTTCCTCCTGAATGAGGTGTTGCCGCTGTTTTCCCTGGGCCTTGTCCACCCTGGTTGATGGGAAATAGCCAATTCCTGCGCGCCCTGAGGCTATGGACCCGACCAGTACCTTCTGCCTCAGTCGCGACTCTGCCACTTCCAGAGCCTCGTCGGCCCTCCATTTCCGGCCTGTCCGCACCTGGATGCCAGCCGATGCCACTTTTTCATCCCTGGATTCCCTGTACTGCAGGGCTTCCCGAGTCCTGGTCACCATGAACTCTTCAGTGAGTCCACTGAACGGAAGCTGCAAGGTGTTACTGCTGCCGTACAGGGCAGCACTGCTCAGGCTTCGGGGTAGGCCAAGCCATCTTCGCAAGTAGCTGCTGATCTTTCTCTCCATGGCCTCTACAGTTGTGATGGGTACTGCGTACACTAGCAGAGGCCACAGGATGCGGGGCAGGATGGAATGCTGGTAAATCCAGGCCTTGAATCTCCCTGGCAAGCCAGATCTGTCGACACATCTCAACCAGCCCTCAAGCTCCTTGCTGGTTCTCTGGATGGATGAAGAGTCTTTGAGGCTACAATCAAAGAGCTTCCCAAGGCTCTTGACTGGCTGTTCTGTAATGGACGGGATAGTGACTCCAGCCAGAGAGAAGCGGTATCTGTCTGTCACCTTTCCCTTCTTGAGCACCAGAGATCTTGATTTTTCTGGCTTAAAGCTCATCCTTGCCCATGTGATGAGCTTCTCTAGTCCTTGCAGAATCCATCTGCTGCCCGGGACAGATGTAGTGGTGACAGTTAGGTCATCCATGAATGCTCTTATAGGGGGCTGGCGTACTCCAGATTTTGTCAGGGGTCCCCTACACTCCACCTCTGCTGACTTGACGATCATGTTCATGGCAAGCACGAAAAGGATGACTGAGATTGTGCAGCCTGTTATTATGCCCTTCTCAAGTCGATGCCAGTCTGATATGCCCGACCCAGCGGTGACTCTTAGCCTGAAATTGCTGTAATAGTCCAGGATAAGGTCTATGACTTTGGTTGGAACATGATGTTGCAGGAGGGCAACCTCAACAAGCTTGTGAGGTATGGAGCCGTACGCATTGGCTAGGTCCAGCCACAGTACGGTCAAGTCTCCTTTCCCTTCACGAGCCTCTCTGATGAGTTGCGTAACCACTCCTGTATGTTCCAGGCATCCAGGCACTCCAGGAATCCCACCCTTCTGAACAGAGGTGTCAATATAACTGTTCTTCAGAAGGAACTCAGTTAGTCGTCGTGACAAGACGCTGAAGAAAATCTTGCCTTCGACGCTTAGCAGCGAGATCATCCTAAACTGACTGATGTCCTTTGAGTCCTCTTCCTTTGGGATCCACACACCCTCTGCACATCTCCATTGGCCTGCCACTTGTCCCCTGCGCCAGATCACCCTCAACAGCTTCCACAGATGTCGCAGTAGTTGTGGACAACGTTTGTACACAGTGTATGGAACACCGCTGGGGCCTGGGGCTGATGCTGTTCTGGCTCCCTTCACGACCTCCTGTATTTCAGCCCAGCTGGGCTCCCTCATCACAAACTCCACTGCTGGCGCTTGCGGGCTAATGAGGGCCCTCTGTGGTCCAAGCTCTTGGTCCCTCTCTGGGTCGCTGAGGGTGTTGTGCAGAAAGGTATTTGCCTCTGCCATTGAACACATGAGGTTGCCACTCCGTTTATCCCCAAGCAGCTTCTTGGTGAAGGTGAAGGGGTTGGAGATGAACGCAGCACGCTTCCTTGCTCTCTCCTTTCTTCGCCTTCGGTGCCCTTCTGCACGTCGCAGCATCATGAGCTTCTTCCTCAGGATGCTGCGAAGCTCAGCCAGGGGTTGTTTCTCCTCTTCACCTGCCACCTTGTACTGCTTCTTGAGGCTCCGCAGTTCTTGGCGCAATTTGTGGATCTGAGTAGCCCGGCGGTTCAGTATGTATTTGGTCCTGGGGTTCTTGCTCTCACTGAGACCAAACCTCTCTGCTGCGTAGCTGACTATGATGGATGTCATGGTCTTGAGGCATCTGTCCACTTCTCCCTTGGCGGTGGTTTCCAAGATCTGGCTTACGTCTGTATCAAACTGTGCCCATACTGCCTGGCTGTTAGCTGAAGGCCACTTGATCTGCTTCTGATGGAATGACCTGCAGGGATTCAGAGGCTCTACTGCTTGGAGGGGCTGGGCACTGTGGGGTGCTTCCTGGCCGGGCTCCTCCTGTGTCTCACCAGGACCAAGTCCTGTGCGTTGCAATGTGTTCCTCTGGTCCCTACATTTCATCCTGGCCAGATGTATCTTGAGGCCACACGAGTTCTTACACACTTTTCCGCAGATGCACTGTGCATTCATAGTCGAGTTTCCATTGCCGTATGTCGATGCCGTGTGGTCTGTCCGGATGGGGCTCTCATTCTCCCCACCTCTCGGGCTCCCCTGGGGGTATATCTCAGAAGGCTTTCCCGTAGCAGAATTGGGTTTCTCCCTCACGGGAGACACAGGTCGGGGTGCTAACCCTCCCTGCCCCAGTTGCCGTCTTTCCGAGCTGTCAACTGTCTCTCCAGTTGTCACCAGACTATCCCTGGTTGCCACCCAGTCTGTTCCTGAGTGTCACTGGCTAGGCCATATTAACAGGTGAAAGATACATCTTGCTGATGCGCTGGGACACATCATCAGTGAACTTGGAATGGAAGGAACTTTGTCCTGGGTCCAGTGTCACCATGTGGCTTCGTTGGAGAAGGTGGTATGGATGGCAGAAGTCCATCTGGTGGCATTTCCAGAAGCAAGTGCCACTATCCCTTCTCTCTCTCATGCTGTCTCTTTCTCATACTCCCTTTGTGGCTCATCACCTCTCCCCTGTTCCTGCTCTGTAGAAGCAGGGGCCAATTCCCCCAAAGCTCGGTACCTGAACCTGTGTCCCTCCCCATTTTCCCTCACACACTTGTGTCTCCATGCCAATGCTGCCACTAACTCCCTCTCTCTCCACAGCTGGAACTGTCCATGCTCACTAACACTAATACAAAGCCCAGGCAGATCTGCAGGCACAGTGGGAAAGCCAGGCATTTCCTGGATCAGCATCCCCTTAAGGAGTTAGGGATTCTGAACAGCATTCCTGACAAGCCTTGGGCTTTCCCCAATCAAGCAGGAGCATACAGGGTCATAGTGAGTATTGAAGGGGGTACATATTAGGTCTTGGAAGACACAGGTGGTAATCAGACCACAGTTCATCAAAGCCAGATTCAATGTGGGCTTTGGGAAATGCACAATTGGTGAAGGTGAGGTGTGTACATGGGGATATTCACAAATATCTGCTGGTGCCTATCACTATCCAATTCAGCAGTGTAAAATATAGTGTGGAGGTGGTGGTTAGTTCTCAGCTCACCCATCTACTGATTTTGGGAACCGATTGGGTGGGGTTTAAAGCCTTAGTAAAACACTTATTTGTGGACAGGTCCTGCTGTTGCAAAACTTGGGGATTGCACTGCAGTGCTATCTGGTGAAGCAGTCCCAGGGCTGTCTGCATCAGCTCTGTGTCAGGGGGACATGGAAGATGCAGAAGACTCTGCCCCTCCACTCTCCACAGGGATTTCCCATTGGAGAAGTCAAAAGTCAAAACTCTGAGGCATGCTTTTGACCAGGTGAGAGCAATCAGTGGTCAACACCTCCAGCCTAACATTGCACTCTCTTACTCTTATTTTTCTATTATTAAGATAGGCTATATCGAGTGATGCAGGACACTCACACAGGAGAGGAAACAGCCCAGTTGCTGATCCCAAAGAAATGTTGAGAACTTTTATTCCATGGAGCTCATCATAATCCCATGGCAGGGCATTAAGGTCAGGACAAAACACTGAACTGAATCGTGGTCGGGCATTCATGGCAATGTTTGCAGGTGGTGCACAGCATGTCATGAATGTCAGCTAGTGAATCCACTAGTCAGTCCAAAAGTGCCATTGCACCCTTTACCACTGATCAAGATCCCTTTCAAAAGAATTAGTATGGAGCTTGTTGGGCTATTAGATTGATCTGCATGAGGGTATAACTTTGTGTGAGTCTTTGTGGATTATGCAACATGATACCCATAAGCAGTGCCTCTGTGCAACATTTCTGCATGCATTGTTGTGGAAGCACTCTTCTGTACTATCAAGGCACAACGTTCATGTCATGCACACTTTGTGAACTGTATGAATTACTGGGGATAAAATTGATTCATACGAGTGTTTATCATCTACAAATGGATGGGCTGGTTAAACAATTTAATGCTTAAAAACATGATTTGGAAGTACACTGTGTGCACAATTATTAGGCAAGTGAGTACTTTGATCCTACCATTATTTCTATGCATATTTTCCAACCCCAAGCTATATACACTTGAATGCTAATTGGATTTAAGCATTCTCA
>JAODLJ010000002.1:49915004-49925982 GCA_027576115.1 Cathorops melanopus
GGAAATTAGTATAAAAATTAATGTAGATATAAATATCTTATGGCAAATTATTATGCCATGTTACAAAAAAATTTTTAAATCCGAGTCCTCGTCTCCAATTTACAAGTCCGAGTCCGAGTCATCAGTGCTCAAGTTCAAGTCAAGTTACAAGTCCTTAAAATTAGGGCACGAGTCGGACTCGAGTACTACAAGCCTGCTGTTAATAACAATATAAATGATACTGTGTAAGAATGAGTGCATTTATAAATACCATGTGCCTTGTAGCTGGAACTGTGTGTCAAAGCTGCTTTTATAGAAAATTTATCAACACCTGAGCAGCAGCACTGTAGTACAAGTGTACTTAAGCCAAAAAATACAGCATACGTTTCTTTACAGACAGATTATGCTGGCATGTCTAGCGAAAAACGTCATCAGAGCCCGAAGAGATCTGAATTTTAATATCTTTACTGCTTAATAGAATTGTGGCAGCCCTCCACTGTAGATTAGGTCAGAAATTGGTAAGAGCCCTCAGCTTTCTGTAATTGATTAATGCCTTGCTGAAGTCAGGAATCGTCTGGTCGCCCCAGAAGACACGGAGAGAGCTGCCACTGATTAATTTGTCGTGATAGAGACTTGATGGGCATATGTGCTCTTGGAAAAATCCCTGAATGAATGACACTGTGATTGACATCAAGTTTTAATTATGGCTTCAGGGTCTCCAAAGGTTGGCATTGCTTTGGCTCTGGAGACCTTTGAGGGGGGAAAAAAAAACGCCGAAAAAAAGATTAATTAAAGTAAATGAAGTGCAATAAAACCCCACTCTGTCAATTATCCAGTGTTATCTGCCATGTTGAGAGTGTCTGGACATGAGAAGATGCAGTAAAGATGGGCTACAGATGGAACGTGGACACCAGCCCCATGAGAGGCTTCTCGAGCTGTTAAGTCATCTTTAAAGTCTGAGTAAAAGTTCATTTACTTCAAAAGAAAGTTACAGATTGAATTGAGTCATCTTTGCTAAAGGCATGACAAATATATTTTGTTCCTGGGCAGCCACGATGTTTCCCGAAAGCATCATAAAGTAGGGATGAATATGAAGACATTAGACAAGAACAAAGATAATTAAGCAGTATCGCATGACCAAGATGCACGGCTGTGATTCGGCTGCAGATGTGCAGGGCCCATGGGGGTGAGTGCCGTCGCTAATCACACTCAGTATAAGTACAAGATTATGATATATACAAACGCTCTATAAATAAATAAATAAATAAATACATAATATTGAGTAACTGACACAATATGACCAAATGTTCTGTTTATTTTTGCTCCATTCGTAGAAGCCGTACCCACTTTATATTTCGTCAGTTCGCTCACTAGCTAGCTCACATTGATTTGTACACTCCTGTTAAAGGTGGTTGTGGTAGAATTGGCATCCCTTCTTTTGTTTCATCTGATGAGCTTTCATAGTTTAAGTCCACCTACCCATCCATCCATTATCAAGACCGCTTATTCGTCAGGGTCACAGGAGAAGCTGGAGCCAATCCCACTTGACTTTGGACAAGAGGCAATGTACACCCTGGGCAGGCGACCAATTTATCACAGGGCTAACACAGAGATGAACAACCATAACACTCGCGTTCACACCTTTGGGCAATTTCGAGTAACTAGTTGCCCTAATCTGTATGTCTTTGGACTGAAGAGCACCTGGACGAAACCCATACAGGCACAAGGAGAACATGCAGACTCCACACAGAAAGACCCTGGTGGGCCACAAGGTTCGAACCCAGGACCTTCTTGCTGTGAGGTGACAGTGCTAACCACTGCACTTCAACGTTCACTTGAAGTTTAAAGCTGAATACAGATACAGATATAAATATTTGGGGCAGTAAGCACAGAGGATATTACACAGTTGCATGAAGATGTGAAGTTTATCTTCGAGTGGTGAACATAGTCACGAGTGAACGAAGCGAATGAGTGAAAATGTTTTCAACACGAGAAGATAAACTTTGCGCCACCATATAATGTTCTTTGTATTTTTGGACACATCCACAAAAAAAAAAAAAAAAGCAAGTTAATCAAAAGAATTTTAATTTTTAACTGCTTTGCCATTTTTACAAAATGGGNNNNAGTTGTTACAGGTCTGTGAGAGCCAGAAATCTTGCTTGTTTGTAGGTGACCAAATACTTATTTTACCAAGGAATTTAACAATTAATTCATTAAAAATCCTACAATGTGATTTCCTGGGTTCTTTCCCCTCATTCTGTCTCTCATAGTTGAAGTGTACCTATGATGAAAATGACAGGCCTCTCTTATCTTTTTAAGTGGGAGAACTTGCACAATTGGTGGCTGACTAAATACTTTTTTGCCCCACTCTAAGCAGATTTGCAACTTATGCATCTGTGTTCTGAATAAGACCTGGCTTGCTGTTAATCCAAAATTCATCAATGTTGCATTAGATTCTCTTCACCTGTTAAATAAAACCAGTCAAACCTGCAACAAAACAAACATTTATTAAAACTCACTACAGTTCACAATGCATACTGTATGTAAGATTTCAGAATGTGAGGTGACTTTCCTTTTTCTGAACAACTCCTAAGATCAGAGCTTGAAATAGATATCTATTCAGAACAAACTCAAATTAACAAGAAGGATGATGTTAATTTGAGTATTTCAGGATAAAATCGTCACATCTGTCAACATGTCAGAGTTACAAAAAATTCAAGCATTATTACAGCTGACCATATTCTGTGTTAACGGAGTGGGGAAAGTAAAGATGACAGTCACTTAACTCCAACCCCAGAGTGTGTATTTTCGGAGCAACAAGCCTTCGAAGCAGTGGTCTTTTGTTTTCGGGATAAAGGGCTGTTGGGCTATGGGCTTTCGGTCCAATAGGACATTTTCTAACTATTTGGGTTAGGGAATAATGGGCCGTCCATCCCCCTGTTCTCTGTGTAATAGGGTTAATCCATGTAGCTAGCTTTAGCGTCACCTAAGCTGGCTTTAGCGAGCTTATGTTTACTAAAAATGGTGCAAAATGAGCTCGTGCTGAATCTATCTAGGTTCAGAACATTCATCCATCATCTGTAGCCACTTATCCTGTTCTATAGGGTTGCAGACAAACTGGAGCCTATCCCAGCTGACTATGGGCAAGAGGCAGGGTACACCCTGGACAAGTTGCCAGGTCATCGCAGGGCTGACACAGAGACAAACAACCATTCACACCTACAGTCAACTTAGAGACACCAATTAACCTAACCTGCATGTCTTTGGACTATCCCCCCACAGTCCAAAGACATGGAGAGAACATGGAAACATGGGGAAACCCACGCAGAGAACATGCAAACTCCACACAGAAAGGCCCTCACCGGCCACTGGGCTCGAACCCAGGATCTTCTTGCTGTGAGGCGACAGTGCTAACCGCTACACCACCATGCCACCCTGAAAAACAACATATGCTTAATATTTTAGATACTTGAAAGTATCCAGTGTTTACCTCAATGATGTTTTACACACTATTGGCGTTATCTTACCCAGCTTCATGACGTAGTCACCTGGAAGAAGATCCTGGGTTCGAGCCCAGTGGCCGGTGATGGCCTTTCTGTGTGGAGTTTGCATGTTCTCTGCGTGGGTTTCCCCATGTTTCCATGTTCTCTCCATGTCTTTTGATGTGCCTCATCAAAAAGTTAATTAGTAGATGAGTTTCTTGGCTTCTTAATGTGTTTGAGATCAAATAGTAAATAATAAAATACATTTGGAACTAAATAGCCCTAATCAATAACTGTAATAATCCATATTATGTCAAGAACCGCTCAGTGAAATAAAGAGAAACGACATCCGTCATTACTTTAACACATGAAGTGACTTAATTAATAAAAATAAAGAAAAAAAAACCCCCATTGAATTAGAAGGTGTGTCCAAACTTTTGACTTTAAGATCATCTTAACTGGTATAGAATGTGCTTAATGTGATCCTCGCTCTACCATTCAATCCTGATCTCTGGCCGATGAGCTGTGTCTTATGAACTCCGATTAACGTTCGTTCTTGTTAATGCCATTTTAATTTTGATTAAACCCAAAAGCACAAGTGCACACCAAGTGAAGATTTCGCTTAACAAATGAAGGAGGCAGACGTTATCCAACTATTGAGGAATGATGTACTTTCGAGCGGCATCGACTTTTTCATTTCGCTTCATAGATGCCGAATGTGAGCTATTATCTTATTATGCAGCAATATACCGTCTGTGTAAGGTTTAGTTACTGGGTGTTGTCATGGAAAAAATATAGGTCAGCTTCATAAATAGTTCATGCAAATGGTTCGTTGCTCGTGCCATCCTTCATGCAAATGGACAGTGGAGTTGCTCCCTCCAGTGGGAAGAAAAGCATCAGGATTCACTCATTTATTTCATTATGCAGACTGTAATTCTGAAAGTCATAATTTCCATACAAACCCACTTTACTCTCTGCACCTATTTAATCTCAACTACGAGAGGGCGTACGTGTGATAATTGGTCATATGTGGGAGTCCAGATGCTTCGCTTTGTGCCGCTTTGCAGTTTTTTTTTTCCTGATAACACTGAGCAAATACAATAAGATGAAAAAAAAAAAATTACTTGACAGCAAAAATACCACCACACGATCTCCCATTTATTTTAATTAGCTGAGAAATCATCGCTCTCTTGCGCTGTCTCTCTGTCGCGCTTATTTTCCTGTGTATTTCCCCCTGAAGCATAGCAGTTGCATGTCATTTACTTCAGTATTTGTCTTCAGTTTTTCGGTTCTTGCTGCAGTGAGCTTTCACATCAGAACAAAGCCTGATCAAGGCGCTTCTAACTGATGTGCTGTCATCTGGGCTGCGGAGATTTTTCTTCTCCTCCTTTCATATCGTGCAGCTTGCTCACATCTGTCTTGTTTTTGGTCATTTAGTCTAAAAAAAGTAATGCCTTATACTTTGGCCATGATGTTATGTAAGGCGTAAAGGAAGACTTACATTCGCATTTCAATCTCCTACATCTGGAGTGAATGACATGATTACTACAGACAGTAATTTTGGTATATCGTTCTGCATTTGGCAAAGAACAGAAAACTTGTTGACCTAAAACACACTTGCAGGAGAAGTCTAAAGGCATCAGTATAATTAATGTAGAGATATAGAAATGCATTTTTACAAAAAAGAAAAATAAAGTAAGAGGCAGGTACACTCTCAGAAAATAAAGTGCATTATTATACCTTGAGGGGTACAACAGTTGGTCATTGGGGCAGTACATGACATTAGTGCCATTTAGCAGATGCTGTTATCCAGAGCGACGTACAACACACCCAGAGCAGCCTAGGGAGCAGTTCGGGATTAGGCGCCTTTCTCAAAGACACTTCATCTATTCCTGCTTGTCCAGGGAATCAAACCGGCAACCTTTTGGTCCCAATTCCTCCAATATTTGGGGGAAGCCATGGCCTAATGGCTAGAGAAACAGCTTTGCGACCAAAAGGTTGCTGGTTTGATTCCCTGGCTTAAGTGCCCTTGAGCAAGGCGCCTAACCCCCAATCACTCCGGCAAGAGTGGTGGCGTACCTTGTGTCTGATTAGCCACTGAAAAACTGATGACACGATTACCAGTTCAGGGACTGAACCCGACCAACTGACTGACTTGGTCCCAAGGCTGTCTCTAACCACTAGGTCATGGCTCCACTCAGTGCTCGCTAAGGTACTTATTTGTACCCTTTATATACTGCTTGGGAACATAAGTACCTTTTTGACCCTAAAAATGTACACATATTTACCTTGAGGTCCAATAATGAGCCCTAAGGGTACATTAGTGCAGATTGTACTTTGGGGGACAGAAATGGACCCCTATTGTACCCCTGTTTCTGACAGTGCAGTATGTACGTCCAGACCAGTCACTCTCAAACCATTTGTGAGGCTTTATAATCCCTTGTCAAAGAGTCATAAAGGTGTTGGTATCCTTGTACTGTACATACTTTAACACTCCTCAAATTCATCCGTCTTTGAACGAAAAGGCTTGGGCATGCCTCAACCACCAATCACAGGCTTGATCGCCGAGCAGCTACTATACGAATACGCAATTACATCATATTGTTCATGGAAACCAGCCAAACATCATCTCTACAAGAAGTATGCTGAGGACTAGTGTTGTAGTACTGAAGATGGGTCTTGTTCTCAAGACCAGTGCTTGTGACCACTTTTTGAAGGTCTAGGTCTCGTCTCAGAAGCGACCCCATTTTTACTCGGTCTTGTCTTGGTTTCAGGCAGAGAGGACTCTGGATTTTATTTCAAGACCGGTCAAGACCACAACTGTAGGGATTTCACAGTTCATTGTCAGATTTATTTGTTAACATCATTACTGTGATTGGATATAAAACCTCCTGCTTCAAAATGCAACCAGTAATGTGATTCATTGCTAATTTGAAAATTTTGTTCATGTTAATGGCTGTTACACTTCTCCACCCCCCTTCACATGCACTGGTCTTCTCCTGGTCTTGACTTGGCCTTGGCCTCAACTCCTGAAAGTCTTGGTCTTATCTTGGTCTCAATACACTCTGGTCTTGGTCAGGACTTGGTCTCAGTTTAGGTGGCCTTGACTACAAGACTACTGAGGACTTAAATTTTGCCAGTAATTGTTTATGCATCTACTCGCATGTTTTGTTTGTTCCTTCACTGGGACTAAGGGACCAAAACCTGTCCTAGCATGATAATGCCCCTATGTACAAAGCAACTTCCATGAAAACATGGTTAGCCAAGATTGGCATGGAAGAACACGAGTGGCCTGGACAACTTTGGGATAAAGTGGAACATCAACTGTTTGCCAGGCCTTCTTGTCCAATATCAGTGCCCGACTTCACTCATTCTCTTTTGCCTGAATGGGCAAAAAATCACCACAGCCACACTCCCAAATCTGGTGAAAACGCTTCCCAGAAGAGTGGGGGCTGTTGTAGCAGCAAATGAGGGATCAAGTCCATATTCATGCCCATGGTTTTAAAGGGATGTTCAGCAAGCATATCTGGCTATGATGGTTGTACCTCCGAAGTGAAATGCCTTCCTGCATCCAAGATATTAATTGACTGGTCCAATAACTAGCCTTAGACGTTCTATAAACTTGAGCTTCAAGCAAATACTGTCCGTAGCTTTCTGTTATTTCAGGAAATGTGCTAATCATACATAGTTGGCAAACAATGATGAGGTAATCTGCCATGTCAAAAAAAAAAAAACCAAGCCTGTTCTCTGCAAATGTCAAAACTCTTAGATCAGATTGAAATGTTGTCCTGGTGTGGTTGATAGAACCATTTAGCATTGCGCCCTTTCAAATAACACATTAGGACCCAGTCACCACTGTCTCGGACTCCCTTCACTGCTTTAGCTTCGGGGCGTCTCATGACAAACTAGGGATTCAGAATGGTTTCACCCCTGTGGATTATTCATTTTCATGCATAAGCGCTACATCTCCTGGAGCTCCCTGCCCGAACTTTCACTGCCATATCTGATTCAGCTAATTAGCACGTAGCTTCATCCACACAGACGAGCTAATGAGATATCTCAGGGGGCATGAGTGAATACCCAGGGCAGGGTTTCCTCAGTAGGATAGTCCTTGCCCTTGGTTGTATAGCAGGAATGCTGTGGCCGAAGTGCTAATTGGTTTACCTCTTTCTTTCGCTCTAAGTATGTGTGTGTATATACATGTGTGTGTGTGTGTGCAGGTGTAAGTGTAACCTTCACGCAGGACAGTGCACGTTCCGTGATGGCAGCCTCCAGTGTGATTGTGAGCACAACACCACGGGGCAGGACTGCGCTCGCTGTGAACGAGGCTTCAAGGCCAAGTCGTGGAAGCCTGGCTCATACCTGCCTACTCCCAATGGATCACCCAACACCTGTAAGCACTGTGTGCATGTCTCTCTCTCTCTCTCTCTCTCTCTCACACACACACTAAATCCCATTTCACAGTGCAAATCAGTGAGTGCAGTGATTCAACACTGGCTTGTCGTTTTCACTCTGAGGAAATTGTTGGCACATCTTAGCGTCAGATGTAGAGATAAAGATACGACGGTGTTTTGTTTTTTTAAAGTAAATCTGTAATTTGCTCTCGCTCCCTTCTTACTCCGTCTCCCTGGTTCTCTTCAAGTGCTGTTCACACACTCCCCCTTGCCCGCTTCCTCTCTCTATAACTCTCTCTGATCCTCTCTTGCACTTTTGTTGTCTTGTCAGCTCTTCGATTTTTTTTTCTCTGATCAATGTAATTAGGTGTATACAGCCCGTATGTTTCATTTTCTTATCGGCCCTGATTTAATAAAAGGTGAATGTATAGAACAACAAATGTGAATGTAATAACGCTTGCTTGTCTTTCATATGAACAAAATAGCACACCGTTTGCCTTCAAGACCAAGTTTTAATGGAAACTAGGATTTGGTTTTATCCTGTTGGCTTTATATTAGACATCCGACACACATTTGCACATCATATAGTCCCAGTCTAAAGTTTGTACACCCCCTACTCATTCAAAGGTTTTTCTGTATTTTGTATTTTCTATATTGTAGAACAATACTGAAGACATTAAACTATGAAATAACATCTGGAACATGCATGGAATTATGTGGTTAAAAAAAACAACGTGCTTCATATTTTAGAGTCTTCAGAGTATCCAGCGTTTACCTTGATGACGCTTTGTACACTATTGGCATCATCTTAACCAGCTTCATGAGGTCGTCACCTAGAATGCTTTTCAATTAACAAGTGTGTCTCGTTAAAAGTTAACTAGTGAACAGGTTTCTTGCCTTCTTAATGCGTTTGAGATCAAACAGTAAATAGTAAATAATACAAATACAATAAATAGCCCGATTCAACACCACAACTCTAGTAATCCATATTATGTCAAGAACCGCTCAACTAAGTAAAGAGAAACGACATCCATCATTAGTTTAAGACATGAAAATGTGTCCAAACTTTTGACTGGTACTGTATGTGAGTTCTAAACTTGCTACCTTTCAAGATGAAAAACCAAAGTAGGGTAACAAGCAATAATAATAAAAAAAAAATCTAATTAATCACATGCTTTGTGAGTGATTAATTAATCTAAATTAATTGTCTATATCAATACTTGCCTGTGATTTAAAAATATTTCAATTCAGATGGATTTTGGTAGATGAGTACAGTACATCAATGATAAGATGTCATAAACATTAAAAGTCAACATCTCATTTCCTATTTATTCAGAAAACTTTTTTCAAATGTTCATATCCAATAATGACAATACCAGTCAAAAATATGACCGAAAAAATTGAGGAAATAAAAAATAAAACACCCATTTGGGTGTGGCTTGAGGAGACCGGGTTGGCCCAAGTTTGTTAATAAATATCAGCCGAGGTCATCAAAATGCTCTCAAATATCTAAAACTACAGCTTTGCATGGAACTAGTTGGTGTAGAGATGTTGATGAGAGATGATCATGTCAAAACACGGTTCTTCAGCTGGACAACTGAGACACGCCTATAGAGAAATGTCTACCATTTATATCTCCATATAATGGAAGTTCAGTGTGTCCATCATATCTGGTCTGGAGCAAAAACTATTTTGTTTGGTTTTGTTTTCATCCATAGTGTGTCTACATGTGAATATTTTATTATATCTCCTCCATCACCAGCATCGTGCGCGTGTGTGTATACATGCCTTACTAATATACTCCATTCAGCAAGGCTGTGCAGTAAAAACAAAAAACACGCAACCCTTTAGTGTTTATTCCTCCATTTCTTCCATGTCCTGCTCTTCACAGATGTCATATGTTTTAGAGGAACAGAGAGTTTCATACAGGATAGATTAATTAATTATTTAACAAACCAATAATCATTGATTCAATAATCATTTTCAGCACAAGAAACCAACATGGCCATTTTTGATTTTGCACTTTATTTAAAAAAAAAAAATAGTAGTGCATTTCTGCTTTCTTACCTTAAAGATGCTCGTTTCTGCTCCTCCATTAAATGACACTTACTCTGATGTTCAGACTGGAATTCAGCCAGAGATGCTCTGTATTTCCTATCTCGATGCACTTTATAGGGTAGAAGATAATGGGTTGGATAAAGTGTCTCAGAGGAAGGTGATTTGGGGTGGGGTTTCTTTTCTCACTCATATAACAGGGAAAGAATGGAGCTGAAGTTATGTAATCTAAAAGGCAATGGGTTTTTGTTTGTTTGTTAAGCTCTAGATTATTCCTAAAATGGTAGAACTACATACTCATCCCTTGACAAAGCTCTCCAGGAGAAACCACATATCTGTTCGAAATCATAGAACTATTTTGACCAATTTGTTTTTGTTGTTGTTTTAATTTGATTTACATTTTACGTGTTTTATTATTGACAAAGCCAAGTCTGAAACCTGCTCACTGCCGCTTACGGTTTTAATTTTGGGTGCTTGACATGCTTCCTTCTACTGAACGCAAAAAAGGTTATTGGCTCATCCGGCCGACAGGTGATGAGTTTATGCCATCATGTGTTGTCCGTTGTCGTCCACATTTCATGAAAATCACTTCTTTTCTTTCAGTTCTTCATTGATTTTTATTCTTTTTGGCAGGAAGGTAGGGCTACCTGGGGTGCATATAGCTTCTACCCAAATTTGCATGATTGCAATTAATAATGAAGATATGGAGTAATCAATCAATCAATCCCTAACGAGCAGTTTCCACACAAATCGCTTCTTCTCCATCAACTCTTCACCAATTTTGATTCTTTCTGGCATGAAGGTAGAGGTACCTAGGGTGCATGTAACTTCTATCCAGATTTGCTTCATTACAATTATTAATGATGTTATGGGCTAATTAAGCCTTAATGAGTGAGCAGTTTAACAAAAATCACTTTTTCTCTGTCAGTTCCTCACCGTTTTGGATTCTTTTTGGCAAAGAGTTAGGTTTTCCTAGGGTGTACCGGTACATACTAGGGTGCATCAGTTGCCCCCTAAAAATGAAAAGTTCCTCCGATCATGATGCATTTTTGTTTTTATGTTCCTTTT
>JAODLJ010000002.1:49957875-49969401 GCA_027576115.1 Cathorops melanopus
GGCCACCCAAAGTCCCAGCCCCACCAAACTTTACAGGCACCTCCGTCTCCCCAAGACATTTCAGCCCAGCCATGGCTCAGTACCACCGTGGCTCTGCCCCTTATTCGCCCTGGAGCCCCCGAAAATCTTTGGCTCAAACCAGGGCTCTTGTTAGCCTTTAAAAATTCACAACTCTGCCACCCAAAGACCTAGCCCCACCAAACTTTACAGGCACCTCTGTTTCCCCAAGACCTTTCAAACCAGTCCAGCCATGGCTCAGTACCACCGTGGCTCGGCCTGCTATTTGCCTTGGAGCCCCTGGCAAACTTTTACACGAGCCCTGGCTCCAGCCAGCCTTTAAAAATTCATAACTCGGCCACCCAAGGTCCCAGCCCCACCAAACTTTACAGGCACCCCCAAGACCTTTCAAACCAGCCCAGCCATGGCTCAGTACCACCGTGGCTCAGCCTGCTATTTGCCTTGGAGCCCCTGACACACTTTTACACGAGCCCTGGCTCCAGCCAGCCTTTAAAAATTCATAACTCGAAGAGGGGGGGGCAGTCCAGTGAGCAGCAGGTCTGCATGCAGAAACTGCCATGTTGATGAGGGAGAGATCAGAAGTGGCACGGTGAGCGGCACGGTGGTGATGTGATTTAGCACTGTTGCCTCACAGCAAGAAGGTTCTGGGTTCGAGTCCAGCGGCCGACGTGGGCCTTTCTGTGTGGAGTTTCCATGCTCTCCCCGTGTCTGCTTGGGTTTCCTTCGGGTGTTCCGGTTTCCCTCACAGTTCAAAGAGATGCGGTTAGTTTAACATGGGGTGGCCTTGGGCTGAAGTACCCTTGAGCAAGGCACCTAACCCCCAACTGCTCCCACTGTAGTAGCTGCCCACTGCTCTGAGTATGTGTGTGCACTCATTGCTCACGTGTGTGCGCATGCATGTGTCCACTGCTTCAGATGGGTTAAATGCAGAGAATGAATTTCACTGTTGTTACGGCCTGGCTCAAAGACCATAACCAGAACAAAGGAGGACAACGACAGAACGGTCAACTTGTACATGTTTATTTTCTATAACTAATCAAAACGAATGAAAATATCAGTATATGGAAAAGTCAGTATGCCAGCAAAGTGCATGAATGCAATATGGGCTGAGAGGTGAAATGCATGGATGCAAAAACAAACAGACAAAGAAAACTAAACCATTCAAAACCCAAGTAAGCCCGAAAAAACAGCAGCCCCGCCAGCCTCCCAGCAGGGGAACATCCGTGTCCTTTATTTACCGGCCAGTTAGCACCCACAGGTGCGCTGGCCACGCCCACGCCGCCAATACCTGCAGAAAAGAAACAGCCAGCAGGAACCGCAGCAGAAGGACGGACCAAGCAGGGACGTCACATCAGTAAAACCTACAGCTCGTTTCCGCATAAAACTGCACTCACTGTACCTGAGACTACTATTTTTTTATTTTTTAAAAGCAAAGGGTCGTCTCACACCAAATATTGACTTTGATTCATTTATTATGGCTTACTGCTTACTGTTTATGGGTTTTTTTTTAATGTTGAAACATTTCATTATTTTTAAGCTATTTTTGGTCTGCAGCATTTCTTTACATGTGCTGAAGACTTCTGCACAGTACTGTATATTATATAGTATTTTCTGTGTGAACTTCTCCATTAGTTTAAGGAAGAGGTTTTTTTTTTTTTTTTCTGCGTTCTGAAGTTGGAAAGGAAGAGATGTGTGTTTGTGGCAAAACACTCTGTATGATATTAGGACTTGAGATGTGATCCTATTGGGAAGTGACCCAGGACTGTGCAGCTGCCACTTGGCTACTGAACACGGGAAGGTGACTAGTGTACAGTATGTGTTTGATGCGTTTCTGAGAAGGCATGAGTACACGTTGCCTCCAGGCACTGTTTGACTTGTAAATCAGCACAGTGGAATATGCAAACGCTGGAGATGGCAGGAATAACTCGGCTCAGATTGCTGTCCGACTTCAACACAGCTGCCTCACTCATTCATGTTCACATTCACTCACTCTGGCTCTCTGACATTCACATCCACATCCAGTCGTTCATGTATTCATATCTGCCCATTCACTCATTCAGCCTTTCACACTTTAACTATTAGATGCAAAAATGCAATGCCATAAGTCTTATGCTATACATAAGACCTGGGTTGAGCAAGAAGGGCTCGGTGGAAACTAATTAGGCCAGTTGTTGTAGTTCATGTAGTACTGTATATACATTACGCTTATTTTTGCTCTTTAATCCTTGCAGACATTAATATATTTCCACTTTGGCCCAACTTTGAGTTTTGCATGTTGTCAGATTTGACTGTAAAATCAAGCAAAGGCCAGATTCACAACACTGGCTACTGATAGACTCACTCTTTACACTAGATGGAAAGTTATCGATTTGCAAAGACCATAGACAGAGTAGTGCGCTGAAGTATTAATTTATTAATATTAACTTTTCTTACTATTCCTAAATTGTGCTCCAGAAAATTTTTCTAGCATGATTAAGTAGGTCTAACCCAGAAGACGTTAAAACATATTGAAATAAATGTCAAATTCTGATCCAAAAATCTAAAGACCTACTTTATTCAGTTTTTTGTATTTCTTGACGCTTGCATTTGTTCATATGTTCATGTTATGTCCTCATGTAGCTTTTAAGTTGTTCCCTTTTTATCTACAAAGCAGACTAGACTAGACTAGCATCCATGTCTAGTCTTTTAGGCCATGAATCCTGACAGATTGACCCAATTACAGTGTTTTGTATCCTTACAGATTCAAATTGCTCTAGTTAAGAGCTTCTGCCAAAGACTGCATTTAAACTATATTCAAAATAATATAAATCATGTTAAAGAAGAACATGTCAAGACTAGATGAGTGAGTTACAGGTGCTAGTAGTCCGTGAAACTCTGAGTGCATGCTGCTGAGTACTTGGGTGTTTACAGTTTATGAAAAGTGGCATATTTACTCATTCAAACCCTAGCACACCCTTTTTGCTTCAGATGCGACTGCCCTGCAGTTAATTCAGCTATAGAGAACATACTTTCTATTGTTTAGCCCCGCATGCTGGTCATTATTCTCAGTAAACGTATGACCTTTCAGGAGATGAATGACTCTCCTGTGGCCACCACTATGAAGGACATAAGATTCAGACAGAGCGTGTGTGGGGTGGGGGGGTCTAGCTGATACACTGTGACCATCACCACCTTTCCATAACCTTGTTCATGTCACACCATATGTCAGTCACCATGGCTCTCAAATGGTTGAATCCAAATTTATATTTAGTGTTGCCTAAGGCACACAGCACTGTTGTGTGTGTGTGTGTGTGTGTGTGTGTGTGTGTGTGTGTACACGCCATGCTGTGTTGGTCTATTTTTTGAGCAAGAATGTTTGCATAAACCACAACAGCACAGAACGTGGCAGCAAGAATACAGATCCAGCATTGTATTTTTAACAGAAATCAGTTCAAGTGAGGCTTTGAGGAAGACTGACCTCATTGCAAAGCGTCTAACTGAGTACTGCCAAAATTGCACCTCTTCATGGTGCTCTATAAATATAAGCATTTATCTCGTATATAATTTAGCTTGAGATAATTATCTTTTAGGGGCAGGTATCTCTACTTAGATGATGACCGAATATAAAAATTGGAAGCTTTAGAACCTGATCCATTTGATCAGAGTGTACGGATGAGGAGGAGCAAGAACTGGACACTAAAGGACTAAAGCGCTGTTTAGGTAAAGGTGATTTTAAGCAAAGGCCTAAATGCTCATAAGATAAGATAAACTTTATTTAATCCCCAAAGGGGAAATTCACTTATCACAGCAGCCAAAGAATAAATCAGACTAAAAAAAAAAAGATGAAAAACAATAAATAAATAGATTAATAAATCAATAATTTACCCATTTTGGATTACTACATGCATCCCCCTGCATGTAGTAAATCCTAGCTTATAATATATCCAATATAAATATGATATACACAACCAGAGATATGATATGCACAGTTAAACATGAGACATGATATACATACACAGTCACATCCATCGCAAAAAGCCTGATAAAAAGCCTAATATATAGCAGTACAGTATTTCATAACAGCAGTGTTGTACAATCTAATAGCAGATGGAATAAAAGACCTACGATAGCGTTCCCTTTTACACGCTGGATGAAGTAGTCTACTACTAAAAGAACTGCTGAGTGCAGTCACTGTCTGATAAAGGGGGTGAGAGGAGTTGGCCATAATGGATGCCAGCTTATCCAACATCCTTCTCTCACCAACCACCTCAACTGTGTCCAGGGAGCCCCCAAGAACAGAGCCTGCAGTCCTGACCAACTTGTTCAGTCTTTTTCTGTCCCTCTCTGTGCTACCACTGCCCCAACAGATAATGGCATAGAACACTACTGACGCCACTACTGTATCGTAGAACGTCTTTAGTAGTGACCTGCACACACCAAAGGACCTCAGTCTCCTCAATAAGTGAAGGCGACTCTGTCCCTTCTTATACAGGGCATCAGTGTTGTGTGACCAATCCAGTTTGTTATTCAGGTGGACGCCGAGATATTTATAGACTAACACAAATTCAATGTTCTCCCCCTGAATACACACTGGTACAGGGGATGGCGCCTTCCGACGAAAGTCCACCACCATCTCCTTTGTCTTCCCAGTGTTCAACTGAAGATGGTTCTTGTCACACCATTCAACAAAATTGGCAATGACCTCCCTGTATTCCCCATCATTCCCCTCTGTTACACAGCCAACAATGGCTGTGTCATCAGAGAATTTCTGGAGATGGCAGGTATGTGTGTTGTATCTGAAATCTGATGTATAAAGGGTGAAGAGAAAGGGGGACAGTACTGTACCCTGTGGAGCCCCTGTACTGCAGACCACCACCTCAGACTCACAGTCACGCAGTCTCACATACTGTGGCCTGTTTGTAAGGTAGTCAGAGATCCATGTAGTCAGATGGCAGTTGACCCCCGCTCCTTCCAGCTTGGCCTTCAGCAGTGCTGGTTGGATTGTATTAAAAGCACTAGAAAAGTAAAAAAATATGATTCTCACAGAACATCCCGTATTCTCCAGATGGGAGAGTGACCTGTGGTAAAGCAGGATGATTGCATCCTCCACACCAACACCCTGGCAATATGCAAACTGGAGAGGATCAATATTGTTGAAACAATGTCATTGCGAATACAAGATTGGTAACTTATCAATCAGTTCTAGGTCTATAGTAATGCACAGCATTAAAAGAAGATCGCATGGCAAACAGAACTGACTTACACTATATGACCAAAAGTATGTGGACACCAACGAACGTCTGGGACAACTTCTCACAAGATTTCCTTCTAAATCTGCACAATAGTTTACCTGACAGAACTGCCACAGTTTTAAAGGCAAGTGGTGGTCACACCAAATCATGATTTGCTTCTCTTCACACTATATTTTGTAATATAATATATTTTGTAATCTTAATGATTGAGTTCAGGGGTTTCAGCCACACCAATTGCTAACAGAAGTATAAAGTCAAGCACATAGTCATGTAATCTCCTGAAGAGTTTGGTGACTTTAAACGTGCCACTGTCATAGGAAGCCATGTTTGCCACAAGTCAGTTTGTGCAAAGCATTGACTGGAGTGGTGTAAAGCACACTACCACTGGAGTCTGGAGTAATGGAAATGTTCTCTGAAGTGATGAGCATTTCAAACTTCACTATCTCACAGTATGATGGAAGAATCTGGATTTGGCAGATCTCAGGAGTGCTTGCAAAGTACATGCTTAGAATGCATAGTGCTAACAGTTAAGTTTGGTGGAGGAAGGATAATGGTTTTTCAGAGTTAGGGCAAAAACATTTTCGACAATTGTATGCTTCCACCATTGTAGCAACAGCTCGGGGACGATCCTTTCCTATTCCAGCATGACTGTGAAGCTGTGCACAAAGCAAGGTCCATAAAGACATGGTGACATAAAAGACATGAATTGGGTGTGGAGGAACTTGAGTGGTTTCCACAAACCCCTGACCTCAACCCCATTGAACACCTTTGGGATGATTCTCTTACGAGCCAGGCCTTTTTGTTCACAGCCACATTAAAATATTCCCATAGACACACTCCAAAATCCTCCCAAAAAGAGGCTGGAGGCTGTTATAGCTGCAAAGGGGGTCAACTCTATATTAACATGTCACATGGACACATACTTTTGGCCATGTATGGTGTTTTTACATGTGCTTCAAACAGTAGCGAACCGTTACTCTTAGAGCTGGGACTTAAGCTCAGCCAAAACTAAGCCAGGCACACCAAAAAAGCAACAGGGCAAAGGATTTTGCAAGGGATTAGCAGCAGGTTGCCAGGTCGCTCCGTTGTCTTTCGTTATTGATGTTGATTTTAAAAGTAACTAAGTAAATTACACAGGGAAATGAATACTTCAGTCTGAGTGAAAAATACTGTCATGAGCGTGCGTGGAAGAAGAGTCTGGAGACAGAAATATTAATTTCTCGGTTGTTAGCCTGCGCTACTTGCTGTCGATAGCACTGGCTTGACCGCTTTATGAGCATTCGCTTACACTACTGATGAATGGCTCGTGGTTAAGCTAGCGTTGGCCTTCTCGAAAGCCGAGGGTGATACATTTTTGGTCCATCCCACTATAACTCAAAATCTGATTGGTTAATTGATCTGTCACTTCCTACATAAACATACACTGCCATGGCCTTCTGTCCTGGCAATGAAGTCCTGACCAATGAGTGAGCCGGCTCTAAACTCTTCTCAGCCTAGAGACAACAACAAAAAAAATCTCATTGGCTAACTCTATTTTAGTGTTTTCAGGACAGTACCTCTTTCATTTCTGAAGCACATTTGATAGAAAATGAGGCCGAATTAGAATGAGGAATGAATAATTATCATGAAATTATGAAAGAATGAAAGAAATTAAATATAACACTTGAAATGCTGATATGTTTGGGCCTTCTTTGAAGTCCTAGAAGGCCCTGATGGTTCCCTGATGTTCCTTAAGCTCTAGTCAGATGTCTGTACTGGTTATGACTGCAGTTAAAGCACCCAGAAGTGTTGCGTTTCTAACAAGTCATTTTAAATATTCTTTATATTTTATCGCTCTGCATTTTAAATGCAGCTGATACTTGGTTTCATTTTAGATTTGGTAGGAGATGATAGAAAAGAGTACATCCTGGAGTGTTGTTATACAGAAGAAAAAGTGTACCTGATGTTACGTCTATTCTACAGGATATAATAGAATCTTTACCAGCGTATCAATTTGGTTGGGATATAGAGCATACAGTATTACATGGGGTTATTTATGTATACTGGCCATTTTATAGAAGGTGGAACATGGGGTATTTATTCTATCCACATTCACTGGATATGAGCAATCGCATGCTCTGATTGGCTACTCTATTATGAGGCTATCAGTTCATATACCGTGAGTAGAGAAAAACAAAATGGCGGAGCGTGTTACTGAACCAACTGAGGATGGAATAAAAACTCTACTTGAAAACAAAACCCCCAAAAAATAAAAAATAAAAAGCAACAAAATATGAAACGAAAGTATTTGATGGTAAGAACGTATCTTTTTTTTCAGGAATTATTATTATCGCAGCTTTCACAAATTGCCACTGTCATTTTGCCGGTTTGTTTACGTTCTAAGCGGAAATGATTTTGTGAGACGTTTTGTGTAAAGTTTTTATTTATCGAATTTGCAAAAAATAAAAGTATAAATGCTCTGTTTCTCAAAATCCAGTGAATGTGGATAGAACAAAACAGTTATTCCACTCAATCTCGTCGTACATGGTTTATAGCCGACTCGGTGATACGCGTCTCATCGGCTATCAGCTCATGTACGGTACGACTAGATGTCATGGAATAACACATGCACAGATAGTCTGTAAAAATAACCGACATGACAGATCTGGATGGGACTAAAATCTCAGAGATACTACAGTGAAAACTGCATTACCCCATCTCCTGATGGAAGACTAATCCTTTCCAAATAAATAGTGCTTTATTCACGCTGTAGTTCCAATCATGTCTCAGACAGTATTTGTGCATTACTTAAGCACAAGTACACATCAAATTGAATATGTTGATATTCATTAAAGGCAACGATAAGCAAGTTAGTGAATTACCTTAGAGTAAGCTCCTCTCTTGCTTAGACAGCACCCGTGTGACCTAGCAGGTGTAGATAAAAAAGAATGTTGACTACAACGAAGTGCCATAATATTTATTTGTCCTGTCCAAAAACCAGCTCGCCGTCCTGCTTTGCCACTGGTTCTGCCCTTTTTCCCTCCAACACCCAGGTGTTTACCAGCATCCACCTGTGTGTTTCACAGCCATCGTGCTGCTTCAGAACACAATCAGCCACCGTGGGCGATAAATCATTAAATACTCTATTATTGTGAAACACAATGACTTCTAAGAGCTCGCTGTGTGGCAGGTGGGGCTCAGCTGAAAGGCCAAAGCTAAATCGTTTCAGATCTATTTTTGAATAGCGATTGAATGAACTGCTGCTAAATATTTCATAAGAGAAAAGAGGCCAGGTCATGGTGAGGGACACCAAAAAAAGGGCCGATATATTGAACCCATGGAGGGAGATAGATACATGAAACCATAACAGGAAGGAGCGGTAAGACCTGTCCTTGAGTAGGATGGGGTTGCGTGTGCATGGAGGGAACGGGTGGAGGGGGTTGGTGTAGTGATGCTATCAGGGTATCCCATTTCTGCTGAAGTAGAAATGGCAAAGGTTGAACCAGTGCAATTTCATCCATTACGTCGAATATAAACGCCCTAAAGGCAGCACTGTCGGATCACGGGCGTCGATAGTGACAGTAGCTGGGCAGAAATATTAGCTCTTTGACTATGTGTGGTTTGTACAATGTTACAGCTACCTCAGCTTCGGATGTGGTCACTGCAGTATCCGACACGGCTGCCAATGCGACAGATGATGTCACAGCAACCACTGCAGCGTTGAGCCGAGAAACGACTGCCTCACGAGATCAAGCAAGTGACCCAAGCTCTCGCTTGCTCAGTACACTTGCTCCTGGAGTATCCCGTGGAGTTTCTCAGATAACAACCGCAGTTGCACCAACAGATGCAGCCGCATCAACACCAAATGCAGTTGTCCAACTGTCCTTTGCTGCAGCTACAGTCAATGATGTCCAAACACCAATTGTGGAAGCAGATCCAGTTGTTTCTGATCCTGGTGCAACTCTGGTGGTAACAGATGAAACTGTTCCAGCAACCGATACCGTAATGGCAATTATAAATAAAGTTTCTCCTTCAACTCGGGCAGTGTCCTTGATGACAGAAGTTGTTGCTCGAGCAAATGATGTGCTCACCCCAGCAGATGAAATGATTGTCTCAGCAATGGATGCTGCTGCTCCCACAACTATTTCTGCTTCTCTGGCAACTGATGAAGTTGCACAAACAACGAATGAGATGAATCCCACAATTATTTCAGCAACTGGTGGGATTGCCCTTGTAACTGAAATTGTCCCTTTATCTACAGATGCAATAACATTGGCTCTTGACGATGTCATTCAGGGACCTGATGCTGCCTCAACAACTCAAGCAGTGGCCCCTGGTAAAATTACGCCTTCACCTGCTCTCCGTACAGTACCTCCAATAAGTTTGCCTGTAATTCCTGCACTGGAATCTGCTGAGAATGTTTCTCCTGATGCTTCATTCCCAAAGGAACCTTCACCTGTCGATCCTACTTTGGAAGCTCTTGACCCTAAAGCTCCTGAAGTTGTTGTATCTGAAGCACCTCCTCCTGATGTGACCGTACCTAAAGCTCCTGCACCTGAAGCTCTTCCTCCTCCTGAAGTTGCTGTACCTGAAGCTCCTCTTCTTGAGCCTTCTCCTCTTCCTCCTTCTAAAGTTGCTCCATCTATAGAGCCTGCATTTAAATTGAATTCTTATGATCCTGAAGCTCTTCCTCCGGATGCACCTTCTCTCGAGGCCTCTCCACCTGAATTTCCTCCACTTGATCCTGTAGGTCCTAAAGCTCCTTCCACATCTCAAGCTGTTTCCTTTCCTGATGCAATTCTTCTTCCTGATGCTCTTCTTCCTGTTCCTAAGGCTAAGCAAAAAGAGAAGTCAGAACCTGCTAAATCAAGAAACCAAGGTGCAGAGAAAAAAAAGCCAGGTACATTCCCTTATCGCAATTACACCCACTCCAGAACCTTTCAATGTTTCTGGTGAAAGCCCAAGAATTTTGGCAGAACATCTGGCACAGTATCTTCAGGCATACTGTATTTTTTTTGTCAACCTAGTTGGTATGCATACCAGTTCAGTACTGAATAAAATAGAGTCAAATCTGACGTGTTGTCTGTGCTGTGGTGATCTTTCTGGTGCAAACAGTATCTGCAAATGTTAAGGAGGACACTGAGACTCACAAAGTGGGGAAGAGCAAGCATTCCAAAGAGGAAAAGAAAGAGACGGAAAAAGATTATGAGAGGAAAGAGCATGGGAAAAAAGGTACCCGAAAATAGATAGTGTAGCATCTGTGCTAATGTGTGTACATGTCTACAGCTGTAGATTTGTAATTAGAAATGTCATACTCTCAAGTTAACCAGGTTACACAAATATTCCACTCAATTTAGAGATTAATTTTCTAGATGATTCACTCGAAGATTGCGTACAGCAATTCTAAAGGAAATTTCAGATATTTTTTCCCCTGGATGGTTTGATTTTTTTTTTCATTACATCACATGCCTATATACGGTATTTGGCAATAATGGAAGGGTTGAAAAAAGAAAGAAAGCAGTAGCTAACTTTAAGAGCTGAATTATATTAGGTCCTAATTCTGCAAACCTTGAAATAATGCTAAGTAGTTTGCTAACGTTATGCTAACAGTCAGTTTATATGATTGTAGTAATGTTATAATGGCTGTCAATATTGTTCTTGGAGACCGTGTTTTTGCCATAACTACTGACTTTAACTTACTGACAGCTACGTGTAACAATATGATGTTAGCGAGTAGCTAGCTATTTCATACTTGTACAAGTAACCTGCTAATATGATTCAAGCTTAGTGCAAATATTTATTTTAAGGGTTAATTTGCAGTCAGTCAAAGAACCGCCTTGGCACTGCAGACTTAGTATGAAATACAATCAAGAAAAATGTAACAAGTTGCAAAATTATGAAACCTTGGAATATGCGTGTTTTCCAACCATTATGATTTAGTTTACATATCAAAGAAAATTAAAGCTTTTCCTAACTATTTATTCCAAATTAACCATCAGTGCAGATAAAGCATCCATACAAGTGCTGTATTCTGAATAAGAAACTCTAGAAACCGCAAATAAACTGTACATGAGCTGGAATATCTGTGATTCTCAGAAGTAGATTTAGCATTGGGTGAGTTTAGACATAACCAGATCTGTGTATAGAGATCCTACACCATGGTTTTCTGTGTAGCTTGTGTTTGGAGCACCAGTATTGTTTTTGATCGCACCCCCTTAGTGCATTTGTGCCAGTGGGGGGGAATATATATATATATATATATATCTATATATATATATATATACTGTATATATGGATC
>JAODLJ010000002.1:51490389-51504126 GCA_027576115.1 Cathorops melanopus
GATGTTGTTTTAGGTCATATTTATGCAGAAATATAGAAAATTCCAAAGGGTTCACAAACTTTCAAGCACCACTGTATGTTAAATATATAAATATTGTGAAAACTTTAGTACACAAAGATATTAAGAGCACTCTTCACCTACTAATGGTAGGTCGGAAGTAAATAATTGTATCAAATCAGAAAAAGTTGGGACGGAAAGCAGTGATTTTCTAAATTTATTTTGACTTGTGTTTCATTGCAAACAGTATGAACCCAAGATATTTCATGTTTTGTCTGGTCAACTTCATTTCCTTTTTTCATCTACATCCATTACTCTGTTTCAGGCCTGCAACACGTTGCAAAAAAAGTAGCGACTGGGGCAGCTTAGGGCTAGTAATGAGGTAAAACAATTAAATAATAATGTGATTTGAACGTAATGTCAGCAGGTGATTGTAATCATGATTTGGTACAAAATCGGTGTCCAAGGATGGCCTAGTCTTTGAGGAGCAAATATGGGCAGAGGATCTCCAGTTTTTCAACCAGTGCATGAGAAAATTCTTTAAATAATTTTTTTTAAAAATGTCACAGAAAGATGGGAACGAATATGGATCTTTTGCCGTCTACAGTGCATGATATCTTGAAACGATTCAAGGAATCTGGAGGAATTTCAGTGCAGAAAAGGGCAAGGGCCCAAGCCTAAGCTGAATGCCCATGCTGTTCAGTCCCTCAGACGGCACTGCATCAAAAACAGTCATTCATCTACAGCTGAAATAACCACATGGGCTCAGGATTATTTTGGTAAACCTTTGGCAAGCACCTCCAATACAGAGTTACAAATGCCAATTGAAACTTTACTGTGCAAAAAGGAAGCATTATGTTAACTATACCCAGAGGCATTGTCGACCTCTCTGGGCTTGGAGGCATCTGGGATGGACCATCACACAGTGGAAAGGTGTATTGTGGTCAGACGAATCAGTATTCCAGGTCATTTTTGTAAGAAATGGATGCTGTGTGCTCCGGGCCAAAGACGAAAAGGACCATCCAGACTGTTACCAGCAACAAGCCCAAAAGCCAGGGTCTGTCATGGCATAGGGTTGTCACTTCTGTGACGGCAGCATTAATGCAGAAAAGTACATTGTGATTTTGGCGCAACATATGCTGCCTTCAAGATGACAACTTTTCCAGAGATATTTCAACAAGACAATAAAAAACCACATTCTGCACACATTACAAAGGCATAGCTGTGGAGGAAGAGGGTGCCTGTCCCTTCTGTCCCCAATAGAGAACGTGTGGTCAACTTTGAAACGAAAAATACAACAACAACAACCCTGTACTGTTGCACACCTTAAGACCTGTTCACAGAAAGAACGGGACAGAGTAACACCTGAGACGCTTCCTCACTTGATGTCTTCAGTCCCTAAACATCTTTTAAGTGTTGTGAGAAGGAATGGCAACATTACAAAGTGGTAAATGTTTTCATTCCCCAACTTTTTTTGAATGTGTTGCAAGAATAAAAATTGAAATGTGTTTTATTTTGAAAAAAACAATACAATTCATGAGGTAAAACATCAAATAATGTGCTCCTGTATTGTTTTGAGTGCAATACAAGTCAAAGATTATCTACAAATTATTGTTTTTAGTTTTAATTTCAATTTCAACATACTGTCCCAACTTCTTTTTTTCCTGATTTGGAGTTGTAGTTTTGTGGATATTCAATATAAAACATCAAGCAAAATGTCCTATAACCTTTGAATTAAAACATATATAAAATATAATAATTTACATTACTGAAACATAGCTATTTACAGCCTTATTGTTTTTTGTTTGTTTTGGGGCTTTGTAGTTCAAAATAGTTAATTGCCCAGCCGTATTTTAGTGCATTAACGTTGAAATAAAATAAACTATAAATTGACAGTAAAATTGAGTTGGTATTATAACCTGAAGCATCATTTAAGTTTCCTCTGCATTTGCAGGTCTTCTTGAGCCAGTGCTTCCTGGCTCAGTAACCTTTGAAAGCAGTATTTTAGCTCCTCTTCGTAACAACTATTTGTATGAGAAGTCCAAAGAGTCTTTTACCTACAATTCAGCACAGTTGATCCATAATGTAGCGCTACAAAAAAGAGTAAGTAGACTTTTTTGTTGTTGTTCTTGTCATCTGTGGTTTTTAGTTACACAGTTTTCCAGAACTTATCCAGACTGTTTTTTTTTTTTTTTGGTCTGACAGTATGCAGTTTTTCGTGCTGAAAAACTTCAAAATGGGTACTCTGAAGAGGAACTTGAGGAGTCATTTGGCTTCTTGTTGCTTGATGACAAGTCCAGGGTACATGCATGCAACACCAAGCATCATCATGGATCTGTATGTAAAACCCAGTTATTAAGTGATTGAATTTCCTGACCACCTGTTCCACTTTATTTAAAGGCAAATAGACTTGCGGAGACAGGCCTAATTGTTGGGCAAGGGATGTGCACCACTCTTGGAGATGATTCAAAGGGTAACTATCATTACTGCTATGGTAGATTTATCAGCTTTATCCAAAAGTAGCCCAAAGCTAAGAACCATGCTTAAACAACATTGAAGGTGCTGTAGTAACTTTTTTTTTTTTAAATACCAAACAAAGATACTCAGAGGCTCAACAAACACACTGCTGTTTAACGTGAATAATTGTTCTCCAGTACATTGAGAGCCTTTTCACAACAACAGCATAGAAAATGAAATCAGGAGTTTGAGAAAAATTGGTTTCAGTTTCTACTGTACCATGACTGCTTTATGGTACCACAAACTGACCTTGTTGTACATTTAAACAAATTCAATAGGTTATATTTTATAGACTGTGTCATATATATTGGAACTATATAAGTATACAAACAGTTCTGACCACTAAAAATACAGCATAGAAAACACAGGAGGTCCATTACATAAACTTTACTGACAACCTGAAAATCCACCAGCTCGTAGCCTATAAATAAATGAGTCATTGAGTCATTGGACCTTTTAAAATGAAGTATATTCATGGAATTAATACACAAAAATAAAGCTGGAAATGTGTTCTTACCATGCAGTGTGTAGTGATCAGACAGTCATCTGGTTTTGAAAGTGAAAGTATAAATGTATATGTGTTTATATACATGAGAAAGTGAGAAATAGAAACAGAAAGTGTTCGTGGGATCAGCTCAAAGGGCAGTCCATCTTACATAAGCCAGATGTGAAAATGAAAAGTACAAAATGCGTAGAGATGCTTCATGGAAATTAAAAATGACTTGTTCATACTTGTTTCAGACACGTTTCCAATAATCAATAAGATGTTGGCAGTAGAAATATGCCTAGTTCCTCTTTTTTTTTTTTTTCTCTCTCGCTCTTTTTCTTTTTTTTTCCCTTTTGCATGTGTTGAATCAGCTGTGCATGACTTGAATGAGCCGAATCAACTTGCTGTGTTCGTGTATGCCAAAAGCTACTCATGTTCCCTTAGGTTAGATTGGGTGAGGATGGGACACACTGCTCAGACTTGTCTGTTAAAATACATCATAATTTTCCCTGCAAGCCTTTCTAAGAAAGAATTGTGGCTGGTCCTGAATGACTGATTAAACTTATTGGTCAGAGTTCACCAGTAAATATGCCGTGCTTTCTCATTAGCTCTCTCTTGTACACTTTCTCACTGTACTCCCTGCCACTCCCTTCCCCCTTTTGAACATGGATGAGGTCATCTACACATTTTTCTTCCCTTCAGTACACTACAACATAGTGTTAGTATAATCTAGTGTTGGTCCAGATCAGTTCTTTCCTCAAGAAAGCAACTGGAGTTCCCTTTCCTTTTTATAAATCGTCAGGTATCGTCCCTGTTGGGTATAGAGCACGCTAAATCAGAACGCATGTAAAAATGCCACGCTATGTCAGTGGAATGCATTATAGTAATAGGAAATGTTCATGTTTACCATGTAGATTGTACACATTTTTCTTAAAGGAGGATTGATGTGTGCTGTGTCGCCTGTGTCTCAGTTTTTCTTGCTGAACTCGGGTTTTGGCTCACCCATGGGCGCTAATATCCTTGAAACTGGTTTTTCCTGAACGTTATTTCCAGTTTCATGTGGACACAACGTGCTGGAGCTTGAGCAGACAAAACAACTAGGCTTTTAGTCAAAAGTATCCAGCCAGGTCCATAAGTTTGGACAGTGGCATGATTTTTGTGATTTTGCCTCTGTATACCACCACAATGGATTTGAAATAAAGCAGTCAAGATGTGATTTTGTAGATTTTCAGCTTTAGTTTAGGATTTAACAAATATTGCATTAGAATTACAGCTATTTTTTTTTTTCATAGTTCATCCATTTTTTTTTTCTTTACAGGCTCAAAAGTAATCGGGCAGTTGACTGATAAGCCATTTCATGGCCAGGTGTGGCCTATTTGCATGTTACTTCATGACGAGTGAAGGAGACAAAATGTCTGGAGTTGATTCCAAGTTTTTACTTTGCATTTGGCAGCTGTTTATGGGCACTCTTTATATGGGCTTCTTCACACTCTCCTGGAGTACTGGGGATGCATAGAAATGAGGGTTAATGTTCCAATATTTATACATATATTATGTAAAATGTTAAATATGAGTAAATAATACTATGCAGTACCTTTTAAATAAAAAAATAACGAACAAAAAATATTTGTTTGTCTTGAAAATATACAGGCCAGTTAAATTTTGGACAAAATTGAGTTTCCCCACTTGAAAAGTCTTCAGCTTCCTAACTGAAATAATTTCCAAAGAAGGATGTTTGTCATAAAACATATCTAGTAGGAAATTAGATAAGAATATGTACTTTTAAATAAATCATGCTTTGATGGCTGTATTCAGGGTTTTTTTTTTCTACATAGGGCAGATTTAAATACGAATGAGCAAGTGTCCGTCCAAAATATCCATTCTGACTTTTCTGTCCCTTGCTCTTTCAAGAAATACATCTTTATAAATCAGATCAACGTTTTAATAAAAGTACATCTATGATTGCCACTTTAGACCAAAACATATCTGAACTAGCGTCTGAAATATGGAGTAGAGAAGAATGTCAACATCTGTCCGTCCAAAAGTGTCCACTCCGAAATATAGGTTTGTGTTTTCAGTATGTTCACTCTGAACCTGAAAAGTTAAGAATAAATATCCATAAATAAATAAAAGTTGAATAAATATCCAGCTTTGTTTTTTTTTCTTCTCCTTGGAAATCCAGCTAATATTGATGATGATAATTTAGTTGTTTTAGTTTTTTTTTTAAATAATTTTAGACATGCATATATTGGAAGACTATTTCCCAAGAAAATGAAGTTGCAGCCAAAATGTAAAAGGTTTCTGTAATCTTAAAGATGTGAGATTATAACTAATTACAAAAAACAGCCAATTTCAAACATTAATTTTTGACCTCATTGGGACTGGTTGCTCCAGGAGGCTGTGAAAATGCCCATATGTGGTCCAAAGAGGTGCTGATGCAAGAGAATCAGACCATCATTAGGCTGGGAAAAAAAAAAACCGCCTATCGGAGAGATAGCAGAAACTTTAGGATTGGCCAATTCAACAGTTTGGTACATTCTTTAAAAGAAGGAATGTGCAGGCAAGCTCAGTAACACCACAGGACCTGGAAGACCATGGAAGGCAACTAAAGTGAATGATTGTAGAATTATTTCCTTGGTTAAGAAAATCCTCTTCACAAGTTCCAGCCAAGTTTAGAACACTCTCGAGGATGTAGGCCTATCATTGTCAAAGTCTACAATCTAGTGACGCCTTCATGAATGTAAATACAGAGTGCTTACCTCAAGATGCAAACTACTGGTATCACTGAAGGAAAGGAAGGCCAGATTAGACTTTACTCAAAAGCCTGCACAATTCTGGAACAAGATTCTTTAATAATAGGTTCAATTTATATAGCGCCTTTCTAAAACCCAAGGACGCTTTACAATTATAGACAGGAAGGAAGGAGGAAAAAAAAAAAAGTCCACCAAGTAGGGGTCAGGATGTAATTCCAGTGGTGTAGCAGCCACAGTCCCACCAAAAGGCACACGAAAACAAGTCCCACACCACCAGCACAGCCACCGCGCCACTGCCAGCAACATCACTCGAACACCACGCCATGGATCCACAAAGCGAGCACAGAAGCACTGCCATGCAGAGCGCTGGTATGTCCTAAACCGCCTGCACAGCCGCTGCAACGCCACCGAGCAACATTGCCCGGAACATCACGCCAAGCATTAAAGCACAGAGCGCTGGACAACCACGATGTCAAAATGAGCAACAAACTCACTGCAGTCCACAGCTGGGAGCACAGGCATCAGCCACAATGAACCAAGGCCTGGAGGGGACCGACGCCCAAAACTGGGCCCGGAGCTACACCACAAGCAGCGGACAAAACACTCAAATAAACATCAAACTACACAAACACACAGAAAAAAAGGAAAAAAAAAAAGAAAGAAAAAAGTAAAAATAAAAAAGGAGAGAAAATAAAATAAAATAAAAAATAAAATAAAAAAGCTCCGGTGAGAAGCGGCAGCCAGAATGCGCACGACGTACTCTCAACCGGAAATGGAAATGAAAAAAAAGTAACGCATATATTCATCATTCAAAATACAAGTGCATGTGTGGCAGCAAGGGTGTGGTCGAATGTCGGCTGTGAAGGGTGAGAAGTCAGTTTGAACCAGCAGGTGTCACGAGTTACACCTGTCTCTCATTGCTGGCTATCTATTAACATTTGTCTCTGTGTGTCTTTCAAATGGCTAGTAATGAGAGAGAGAGGAGAGCACACCATGTTCCCCAACGTGTGTGTGTTCACAGCTTAGTAGTCACTGAAAAATGACAACAAAAGTGCACTTGGAATTGTAGTGCCTGTCTCCAGTTTCTCATTGTCCAGAAGTAAAGAGTTCTTACAGCATGCTCTAACCAAAGTTCAAAATAGGTCTATTTTTGGCTAAATTTAAATTGTGTGTTCTCTAGTCAATATTTTATATTTTCTAAAAAAATAAACACATCAACTAGTGGAACACAAGTAATCACTTCTGCTTCATTTCTTTGAGGGCTGAAATGCATGCTCCAGTTTTTTGACTGTTTATGAACTGTTAAACTCCTTTATCATGCTTTGTGGGTGTGACCTTTTTAGTGTGGCATCCTTATTCATGCCTATACAATTAGGGTGTTTATGTTTCAATTACTCATGCACAAAATTATTTCAAGCAAGTTCTTCATAAATCTAAACTTTTAATTTTGCACTCAAAGTGCACCAGTTTGAAGCATTTAACTTTAAAGTGCATATCACGGGTAAATACAGGAACAAGATCAATATAATTCTCCTATTTTATATCAAACTTTGGTCAAATTCTGCATTCTCTGCAATTTTTTTTACCTTGCGCAATACCAGAAAAATTCAGTTGAAATCAAGCCATCTGAGGCAAGTTCGTCCGCCTCTGAAAAAACTTGGCATTTGGATTTCCCAGCCAACACTGATTTTCGTGACATCACATGCAGGACGCTTCCTTCTGAATCCTACATCAGCGCTGGTTTATTTATGAGAAAACAACCTGGTGGTTTTCTGCAAATTTCTTCAACATTATCATGTAATTATTAAAATGGTTAACAGTATCGTAGGAGGGTGTCGCAACACCAATCTTGATAGGATTAGTACTCCTCATTTTCCAAAAGACCAGACAATGAGAGAGAAATGGGAGCACTTCGTGCGAGGCACCCGGAAAAAGCCGAGGATCAAGCAGAGCTCAGAAAAAGACCAAGAAAATCGCCAATTCACAAGTTGACTGTTGCCAATGTAAGAAATAATTCTGACATCTCATTATATTCTTCATCCAAAGGTGAAGTAACATTGCGCTCAGGTGACAATTCCATATTTTAATGCAAAATCGCTAGCTGCTAAACTTGGCCTACGCAGGCTGTGCACTGAAACCGTGCAAGCTCTCGCAGCCTGCTGGAGCTTTTGCAGGTGACGTCACGAATCTGGCTCCAGACTCCCTTGGGATTTTTCCAGACGCGTTTTGTTCTTTTATTTTTTTTCTACTGTAGACAGATGACCTTGTGCAAAATTACCCTTCTGGATGAGTGTGTAAAGGGACATACTTTCATGTAAAAAAAAAAAAAGAAATTGGTCCAGGATATGCACTTTAAAATGTACAAAATTTTCTTACAGAGGAGCCTGCCCCCAGACCCTGCAGAGTGAGGTTCACTGAGCGAGGTTTCACAAAATCCTGTGGGAAACACTATTATTCTGCCTGTGTGTGTGTTTTTTTTTTTTTTAACTGTGATCTAACGTGGCTAGTGTGTCGCAAGACAAAGATCTCAGCTTCCCATGTAATATTTTGTGGTCTGTACATCTCATGGATTGAGGTGAAGTTGTTTTATTTTACTACAAGATGCATGCCTATCAAAAATTTGGCCAGAACTGATCAATTACAGCAGGATTCTCGGTCATGGTGGGTCATTGCTCTTTAGTCCCTAATGCTCTCCAGCCCCTAATCCTCTCCAAGCTTAAACATTAACAGTCCTGTGGTAAGACAATTGGCAGATGAGTCAATGAAAGAGGCAGAAACCGTTTTCCAATAAAAGTGCACCTTTTTTTAGCTCCCTTTTTATAATTTTTCTTGAAAAGGTGCAAATATAAATAGTGCAATCACAAAAATTGTCAGGAAAAAAAGGCAAAATAAAAACTATACAAAACAAAAATAGCCATAAAGTTGCTAGGCTATGCTGCTAAAGGACCTTGCGCAAACTTTTCACCACCTTACAGACACACCTTACTGAGGCAATGAGGCTTAATACAGCCTAAAGCTGTAACCCCTCCAAACTGGCTTACACCATTTCACTATAATCAATGAACTCAATGTCAACAAAATTCTCACAAAATAATGAATCAAATAAAAAAAAACGAACATTTTTCATTCAAAACATTTCTGTACAGTTACAGAAACAGCTCTAATATGCTAAATGTTGTAATGGCTGTAAATATGTAAAAAATATGGCTTTTTTTAGAAGGGAAAAATACCCCTTCTAAAAATGGACCATTCCCTCAGTTCCCTGCCAGACACGCCTATTTTCAGTGAATGTAATGTTCGGTTTCCCCCCGGAACCAGGAAGTGGATGCTGGAATGAACTGTTTACAGCATGAGTAATTACAAAGTTTTAAAAAAATAAATGAGAACGTTTTTAACAGCTAGTATGCATTATTACATTTGTGAGAGCCAGACAGACTTAATAAAGATGAGTGGTGAATGTATTTTAATATAATACTATGAAAGAGGAATGACAAACTGTGGTTGATTTAAAATGCTGGTAGGCCTTTCCCCACATTCCTACACAACACATTGTTATAATGGCAATGAAGTTATAGGAATTAATGATAAATGACAAAATGACCAGTAAACCAGTATGAAACAATGCAAACAGTAGTGACAATGTAGCATGAAGAATACCAACGATGCTAGTCGCAAGTCAGCTTGAATGTTAAAGTGCCGGCAGATGACTGACTGCATGCTAGGTGTGCAACTCGTAAGTCATGGTTCACTCCATGATATTCCCCTCCCCTTTCTGGAGATGCCCCTTGTGGCATCCTAGACAGGAAGTCAGCTGTACAGTTCATTCTTCCTGAGTGATACAGTACCTCAAAGCCAAATGGTTGTACAGCCAAGAACCACCTTGTGATCCTGGCATTAGAGTCTCTCATACATCACAACCAGGACAATGCTCTTTGGTCTGTCTGTAGTACAAACTTTCTTCCCAACATAACATTTAAAGGAGTCCAAAGCCCACTTAATTGCCAAACATTTTTTTTCTGCACTATAAAGTAATTGCACTCCTTCTGTAGGAGCTTGTGACTAATGTAAGCCACTGGTTGTAGTTGTCCATGGTCCCTTGCAAGAGGACCACCCCAAGCCCCTCTCAGAGGTATCTGTCTGAACAGTAAATGGCTCCTCAAAATCCAAGTTGAGAAGCAACGGCTCTTGGCATAAAGAGTCCTTCAAAGTCTTAAAAACTTTCTCGCACCCTTCAGTCCATTCAACCTTATTTTTGCAAGTCAGTTCAGTCACTGCAGCAGTTTTATTTGAAAAGTTCAGAATAAACCGCCTGTACCAACCCACCAGCCCCAAGAAGAAGCGCACCTGTTTATTAGTAGTGTGTCAGTCTGCAAACATGATGGCCTCCACCTTCCCCACTTGGGGTTGGAGGACACCTCGGTCCAACACATAGCCAAGGTATGCAGTCTCTTCCTTAGCTAAGGTGCACTTGTTCAGGTAGATGGCTAAGCCTGTCTCCTTAATCAAGGAGAGGATTTACTGCAAGTGTTGCTAATGCTCTATCCACCTGGAGCTATAGAGAACAAGATCATCCAGGTAGACCACAGTAAAAAGTCATCCGTCCCCCTGATGACTCTGTCCATTAGCCTCTGGAACATTGTAAGTGCTCCGTGCAACCCAAATAGTAGCACGGTGAACTGGAAGTGCCCAAACGGCATCCTAAAAGTGGTCAGCTCTTTACAGTCCTCTGCAAGAGGCACCTGCCAATATCCCTTACATAAATCCAATGTGCTAAGGAACTTGGCCTTGCCCAGATGCTCCACCAAGTCATGAACCTTTGGCATAGGGTAAGGGTCGAACTTTGCCTGGGTGTTGACCTTCCTAAAGTCCAGGCAGAATCTCAGGCTGCCATCCTTCTTTGGGATGAGGACAAGGGGGCAACTGCATTCACTATCAGAGGGCTCAATCACCCCCAGCTCCTGCATCATGTCCAACTCCTTCAGGACTAGCAACAGGTGCTCAGACACCCTGTAGCACGGCTGTTGGACGGGCTGTCGGGTTTTCAGTACAATCCAATGTGCCACTAGTGCCGCTCCCCAAAGAGGTCGTCAGGCAGGATGCTGCAGAGCTCACGTTGTCAAGCCTCTGGCAGAAGGCTCAGTTCCAGCTTACTCCATTCCAGCTTGCTCGTCTCCTCACGGCCAGGCAAGTATTCCTCACTGTACTCCTGCTCTTCCTCAACCACTTGGATCAGCAAGGCAGATGTCGACGCTGCTGGCTCAGGCCTCTCGTTCCACCTCTTCAACATGTTAAAATGGAACACCTGGTGTTTCTTGCGATGATCTGGCTTCTGGATCCCATGTGTCACTGGTCCCATCTTCCTGGACACTGCGTAGGGCCCCTGCCATTTCCCCAGCAGTTTGTTGTCAGAGCTGGGCAACAACAGCAGGATCTGATCACCAAGCTGGAACACATGTATACAGGCTGAACAGTTATCCAAGGCCCTCTGCTTCTCTTGGGCCTCGCAAAGGTTCTCCTGTACCATGGCTGCTGTGCTAGAGAGCTTCTTCATCTTCAGCACATAGGACATTATGTTAATCCTTCCTGAGGTCTCCCCTTCCCAAGTCTCTTTCAAGACATTCAGTAGACCTTGAACCTGATGTGTGTACAGGAGCTCAAAGGGCAAGAAGCCTGGCGAGGCCTGCGGAACCTCCCTGTATGCAAACAACAGGTAGGGTAACCACTGGTCCCAGTCCTTTGCAGTGTCTGACACAAACTTTCGGAGCATGTTCACCAGGGTCTGGTTAAATCACTCAACAAGGCCATCTGTCTGTGAGTGGTATGGAGTGGTTCGGATTCTTTTTATTCCCTTCTTGCAAGATGGTGGCATGCACGTACACAGCGGCTTTGCTCTGGTGGATTTCTGTTATTATGTTGTTTGTGTGTCGGTCAGCAAAACCACATACAGCTTAGAATATACTTTAAACATTGGAACGGCATGTAGTGCATTAGACTTTACTGTGAACTTTCAACGCGACCAGATCACGCAGGGATCATACAACCGCCAGGATCCCTGTGGATCACTATACCAAGACGCAGATGTAGGAGGCGGCGCAGCGAAAGGAGACAGAATTGGGGCTGCTGAGCTGGCGTGCTAACTAAGCTAAGGCGAGCTCCATTCAAACCCGCTCTGCCCAGCATCTACCTCACAATTGCCAGATCCCTCGGCAATAAGATGGACGAACTGGAGTTGATCACCACGGCACAGAGGGAAGTACGGAACTGCTTGGTAATGTTCATCACTGAGACCTGGCTTCACACTGGAATTCCAGATGAGGCTATTCAGTTAGCAGGCCACACAGCGCACTGGGCCAATAGGACAAGCAACTCAGGTAAGAGCAAGAGAGGGGGACTGTGCATATACACCAACAACCAGTGGTGTACAAATGCAACAGTCATCAGTATACATTGTTCAGCAGATGCCGAGTACATCACAGTGAGATGTCAGCCGTTTTATCTGCTGTGGGAGTTTACAGTGGTTTTCATGATGGCTTTATACATACCACCGAGCACCAACACTGTGGTGGCACTGGACATACTGCTAACTGCCATTAGCATATCACAGACTGCTCATTCAGATGGGATTTTAATAACAGCTGGGGACTTTAACCAAGCGAACTGGAGGTGAACTGCCCTATGAGTGGTTCAAACACACTGGATCATGTCTACACCAATGTTAAGGATGGATATAAAGTCTCCTCTTTCCCCCACTGAGGCCTGTCTGACCACCTGTCTCTGTTTCTCAAGCCAGTAGTATACAGACCTCTCTTTAGTACATCAAAACCTAGTGTGAGAATCATAAAGATATGGCCTGAGGGGGCTTCATCTCAACTTCAGGATCACTTTGGGTGCACGTGTTGGGACTTATTTGCACAAGATATTGATGACTACACATCCATTGTCCTGTCTTACGTCAAGTACTGTGTTGACTGTGTTACAGGGGACAAGCGTATTAGGACCTTCCTGAACAACAAACTGTGGATGACAAAGGACATCAAGAGTCTATTGCTGGAGCACAACTCTGCCTTTAGATCTGAAAACAACAATCTCTACAGCACTGCCAGGACGGTGCACTCTCAAGAGAGCTATCAGGAGGGCCAAGGCAGACTACAGGCAGAGGATAGAGGGATACTTCGGTGATGGTGACCCACAGCAGACATGGTGAGGTTCTGAATGCCTTTCTAAGTACAAAGGCAGAGATGATATACCGGTAACAACAAGCAGCAGTGATTCTCTTGTAGAGGAGCTGAATCATTTCTTTACTTAATTTGAGGTGGATGATGCAGAGACTAGGAAGAAGCTGATACCAACAGCGGTCAGCCAGACACTGAATGTCAACACTAATGATGTCAGGAGAGTGCTCTGTGGCTTGAACACCAGGAAAGCTGCTGGTCCAGATGGTATACTAGGGAGAGTACTCAGAGACTGCGCAGACCAACTGGCAGAGGTATTATGTAAAATCTTTAATCTCTCCCTGTCTCTATGCACTGTCCCAAAATGTCTGAAGTCTGCCACTATTGTGCCCATACCTAAGAAGACATATACTGTATTAGCAGCCTAAATTACTTCAGACCAGCTGTTCTTACCCCCACTGTTATAAAGTGTTTTGAGAAACTGGTCTTGAGTTATATCAAAGCAGCTCTCCCACCCACCCTGGACAAGCACCAGTTCGCATATAGAGCAAACAGGTCAACAGAAGATGCCATTAGTACAGCACTACAGACCAATCTGTTCCATCTGGAACACCCTAAAACATATGCAAGGATGCCATTTCTGGACTGTAGCTCAGCATTTAACATGATCTTTTTTCACTGTTATACAAGCGAGATGGCGGCACGCACAGACACTGCGGCTCTCAGCTCTCTGTCAATGTGTATTACACTAGTATTGTTTGTATGTGTAGTGTGCTTTAGAACATGGTGTCATGCCACACACGTCTACAGT
>JAODLJ010000002.1:51794576-51805209 GCA_027576115.1 Cathorops melanopus
CCTGGGTTGCGGAACCACATGTGCGAGGGCCCGTCAAGGCCGCTAGCGGCTTTAATTATTATTATTATTATTATTATACAAATGAAACGTTTTCGACTTAATCTAACAGATCATAAAATGGTGAATAAAAAATAAAATAATTATTATTATATAGAAATAATAAACCCACATTCTTAAGTCCAGTTGAGACAAACAGATGTCATGTCTCATCACAAACTATTCACCAAAACAGTTCACCTGCCTACTGACATGACAGCACATTAATAATAAATGTGTCATAATTCCTTCTCATCATAACAGTATTTTGTCTCATTCCGCTGCTGATTTGTCTGCCCTGTGGTTTCATTTTCGGAATCGATTCTTAGAATCGACTCACTCGATTCTCAGAAAAAAAGAAGGAGTCCTCGGTACTGCACAGCAGCTTTGTTTTGCTCCATACCAATGACCTCATGCTGTTACGTTAGTATACTAGCTCTTCGTATTATGGTTGTCAGTGAAACAAATATTTTCTCAAAACAAACTCTTAAAAAATAAAAAATATATATAATAATAATAATAATAATAAACATAATAGTTTTCATCCAGGGTTTTTCTGGGACAAGTCAATCCGATAGGGTGAATCTCAAATGACCTGCTGAGTCCCTTGTTTAGTGCACTACAATAGTCATTATGCTATTGTAACTTTTACGCCCTATCTAGTGCACTAGATGTGTAATAGGAAGCCAGCTTAGCGTGTAGGCGTTCCTTAGAGCGTCATCGGGTCTGAACTAGCCAATCAGAATCCAATGCGGAAGTAGGTCTTGTTATTGGTTTGATTGTTTGTTTGTTGTATAAAAGGGACTCGTGGGGCCGGTTGTGTTCTCTTCTACCTTTGACGGTTTAAGATTCAGGTATGAGTTCTTAATGTATTTGTTTGGGCTGAGATCCATTTTATATTCTGCTAAATTTCGATGTAGTCACTTAACTTAGATTTCTTTTGTCTGATTTATATGGGGTAGATTTATAGAGATGTTTTATGTATGTTGTATATAATAGTTTTGCTAGTTATTGTAGGCTGTATATTTTATTATACTATATAATGTCTGTATTGTCCATTATATATACATAACTTGCATAGGTTTGCAGTTGTTTTTCTTATTTTATTTAATAATCTTGTCCTCTGTATTTGTAGAGAGGCACCATCTGCCAGAACCAAGTTCCTTGTATGTGTGTCAACATACTTGGCTAATAAATATGGTTCTGATTTTGACTTGGGGTGTAAAACTACTTCTCTGAAATATTTAATCATTCTAAAGTTATTGGTCACTGGCTTAAAATTCTTGCCCTACTATATGGGCCAAATACATTTGGTTTGAAATTGCATTCAGAGAGGCCTGTAATGGTCTCCTCAGTATGAGTTCTCTGTATTTATCCATCTTGAAGATGAACAAATGTTTCTAGGTTTGTTTGATCACATTTTATTGGACACCAGGTGTCATTTTGAGGAACCAGGTATCAGTTTGAGGAACCTGCTCAACCCAAAGTAGTTAATCATATGCTTTCCTGTTTGTTTGAAGGCTCTTCAGCATCTACTTGCCTATCAGGCTGATCAAGTGCTAGAAGTTTGTTGCATAAAGGGAGAAGAGAAATGTCATTTTATAAGATGTACATTTGTGCCCATTATCACTTCCAGTGCAGATTATAAATGAAGCTTTTTGAACTTGGTTTACAGTATTTATTTCTTTTTGTTTAAGTCATGTCAGCCAGGGATGGTGTGCTCTCCAGTGATGAGGGCAACTTCAGCTCTCTTTGCCCAAATGGCTCTGAATGGATTTGGCACGTGCTTGGAGAGTGCACTCAGGACACCCGTGATATGAGCAGTGTTATCCTGGGTCTGCTGTCCATCGCCTGTTTCATTGTGTCATCTTTCCCGTAAGTCCATCTCCCTGACTTTAACCTTCAGCCACACTCGGTCCTGTTTGAATCCTAATCTGGGAGAGCATTCATTACTGGTTCATGTTTCCATTGATGTTGAACCGAGTCAACCAAGACATAATTGGTATTAGTGTATGGGTGTAGTGCAGAATTGTGTAAATCTTGCTTGTACTTGATCACTGGATTAGATTGTGTATCATTTGTAGTGAAACAAATGTTGGTAAGTTTGTACAGAAGTGTTACAAGATTGGTAACCAGTTTTGATGTTTGAATCCCAGGAACATCTTGGTTTAAGTCGTGACTTCAGTTATGTGGGTTTTTTGCATTAACCTTTTGTCTGGTATTTCTTGAATTTGTTTATAGGTGTTAAACTACTAATGATTAAAAATTGTCAGGTGGTAACAAATACTTGGTGAATTGCTGTGGTATAAACAGCACTTTGGAGACATGAACTGGGTGCTAACAGTAATTCCACATCACGCCACCTGGCAATTGACTTTTTTTTTTTTTTTTTAATATCCTCGGTTTGTACAGTTGAGCTCCTTCATTCTGGTTTGTTATAATTGGCACAAGAGTTTCTCTCAAGAAATAACCACTGAACTATCTCTTTTAGGCAGTACTACAGCTCATGTAAGATGGGGAACATGGACTGTGCTTTATCCATTTGGTTCCTCTTGCTTTGGCTCTTTGGTGACTCCTGTAATCTCATAGGCTCCATTTTAGCTGACCAGCTTCCTCTTCAGGTAAGACAGACTTATAAATGTTAAGAAGCTATGGGCCAATCAACACCCGTGACTTTCGCCTTTGGTTTGGGAAAACATTGTTGGATGTTAACGTTTGCATGTAGTCAGTGCTTTTGTTTCTCTTTTGCTAGTGGTAGGATTTGCTGACCTTCCTGAATCTCTTCCTCTTCTGTCCTACAGAAATACACTGCAGTGTACTATGTCCTGGCTGACATGTTAATGTTGAGCATGTATGGCTACTATAAAATGAAGAACAAGCGGTCCAACAGTGAGTCACTCATTTAATATTTAAAGACCTCTTCAGACATGTCTCCTGTTACTAATAACTAAACAGGCCTTTGTTAATGCAATTGGAGGGACTTTAAGGCAGCGGTGTCTCATGATGGCAATCAGGTACAAGAAACAATGCGGCACAAAATGTAGATTAATGTCTGAAGTTAAGATCAAATGGGGTCATTTCCAGTCTGGTGACCACAGTGGCAAGCATGCCACAGCTGACCAGAGTTATAGAAAATGGTCTTTCCACCTTGATTGCACAACTTGAATAAGGACTAAGATTTTCAATTGCGTTTCCCAGAATGCACTGCAGCCAGGAAGCATGTGACTGTGTTTCTATGATGCAATGGGAGATGACTGTATAAAGTACACAGCTGTTTTTTGCGGTTCAATTATTGTGCAAGAGCATGGAGTGGATTCTTCTCATCTGTGTAAATCTGGTACTTAAACAGCTGAGCTGAGTTATAGGAAATGCAAATTTTCTTCCTTGATTGCGCAATATAAAGTGCTGGTTCCCCATTTCCCAGAATGTATTCTGGGGGAAATTTGACAACTTCTGGGAGGTGGGTTTTTCTTGCAAGTTTGACAAAGTTCAGAATTTGCATGTAAACACTCAGATTTAATCTTGGAAATTCTAAGGTTCTTTGAAATATTACTCAGACCATCCATTGCAGATATCTGTACAGTCAATCTGATTGAAAACCTAAGTGACTAGGCTTGTCTCAGTACAGCATGAAACGGTGTCTAAACTTGGTCAAAGCCTGACGCTCACTAGTTCAGTGTTTGTATGCACAGTAAGGACATGTCCTCTTGCACAATGAAATTCTTAGTTTGCTGTCCACCGTGAATGCTAATTCCAAATAAATAAATGGATGGAAGAAACAATGCAAAGTAAAAGCAAAAACCCCACCCAGTATAGTACAAAATAAAGGTACTCTGCAATCACACTTGGCTAGCAAGTTTAGATATGTGCTCAGTAAACCAGCTCCTTACCCAAGAAGTTGATACAGGAAAACTACTTGTGCCCAATTTATAAAAAAGTCCACTTAATCTTGGTGACTTTTTTTGTTTTTTTTAGATGTTGGTTCTAAAAACCCAACTTTGGCCAACCAAAATCTGATGGACAAATTATCCATCTTAAGTGAAAAACATTTTTTTTTTTTTTTTTTAAATAATGTGTGGAATTGGCTGTCTCTTGGAACATTCAGTGAATACTTGAGTGTTTCCACTGGCCAACTGAACACTTATTACTGTCTACAGTCTTGTGTTCAAGAAATAGATAGCTGATTGCTCTGTGTAACTGAACATGACCACTACAGTCCTTGAGTCAGAAGCTATGCCCATGCTGTAGGAATGTGAGTAAAACTTCTCTTCTGTATGTATAGGTGACCGAGCAGTGCTGTATGCAGTCGGAGTGCTGTGTGCACTTGGTGTGTTTTCTTCTCGGCTGCAGTCCCCTGTCTCCCCAGTACACACACGCACCTCCTTGGGCTTCAGGGGCCGAGCACTGCTGGCTGTGGATCAGCTGAATGCACATCAAATAAGGGTGAATGAAGGCAGCTTTGTGAACTTGATGTCCTTTGGATTAAGTTTCTATTCAGTCCTGATGCAAGCTAGTTCATCTGATTAAGCGGTCCATATTGTACTGACTTGATTTCTTCTTTAGCCTTTCAGCACAAAGAAGATAATTGGCTTCACAGTGGGTTCAGTCTCCTCCCTGCTTTATTTCTGCTCCAGACTGCCACAGATTACCACAAATGTAAGTAGATTTGGTAAATTTGATCCATGAAATAATTGAGCTGATGGCTGATAAGGCACATGGCAGAGTTGGCTACAAGCCATGTATGACAAGATTGTATGGAATAACTGTTCTATCCACATTCACTAGATTTTGAGAAATGGAGCTCTTTTGCAAGTTTGATAACTTTGTACCAAACATCTGACAATCAGTTCCACTTGGAATATAAACTGGCAAAATGACAGTAGCAATTTGTGAAAAATGCTATAATTCTGGGGGAAAAAGATATTCTTGCCATCAAATGCTTTGATTCCATATTGTTGCTTTTTGTTTGAGTAGTTTTTCCATCCTCAGTTGGTTCAGCAACTTGCTCTGCCACAGTTTCTCTATTCACAGTATGAGCTGATACCCTAGTAGTAGAGTAGCCAGTCAGAACATGTGATTGCTCATCCAGTGAGTGTGGATAAAATTATTATTCTGTTTGACTTGCCAATCCTAGCCAGTTGAGGCCTAGGAAACAGTCACCTGGCTTCAGTGATCTGGTTTTCTCCATTTTGTAGCAAATACTCATCAAACTAGTGCATTTGAGATGCTTTTCTGCTCATCACAGTTGTAAAGAGTGGTTACTTGGTGCTATCACCTTCCTGTCAGCTCAAGCCAGTCTGTCCATTCTTCTGACCTTGCACTTTATCAATTTCCACCCACAGAGCTGTTGCACTGTTCTCAGAATCTGAAGTGTCTTGATCCCAGATGCTCAAATTCTGAACACTGCTGTGGTCCAAGTCATGATCATGTTTTCCCCATTCTAATGTTCAAAATTAACTGAAGCTCTTGACTTATCTGCATGATGTTATGCTTTGTGCTCCTGTCACATGATTTGCTGACTTTGATGGCTTAAACACCAGTACAGTCATAAAAGTAAACTTAACAGGACAACCATGTAGGTCCTGCATTGGACAAGATCCTCTAGCTACATATTCAGTGTGCTGTTTTCACTGAATCAGGGTTTTTTTTTTTTTTTTTTAAATAAAAAAAGGTGTGCATCACTTCATGTTCCTCAGTATGTTCTGAACTCCTCTGCTGGCATCCCTCATCTTGTACCCTTCTTGTTTCCACTCTAAAGTTTAGGAGAAAGTCAACAGAGGGTGTGTCGTTCTTTCTGTTCGCACTGGTCATTCTGGGTAACCTCGCATATGGAACAAGTATCCTGGTGAAGAACCCAGAGCGTGGGGACAGTGAGCGCAGCTACATCATCCACCACCTGCCCTGGCTCATCGGCAGTATGGGAACACTCAGTCTTGACCTGGTGGTATCCTTTTGATCACAAAAAAGGGGCTGGACACTTCATTTCAAGAATGGGTCCATCATTGGCTTCCTGGTTCTTTTTGTGGTTGCTTGCATTTATGAGGGCAGTACATTTAAGGATAAACTTGCTTGTATATTCCTGCCCTTTTCAATCTCTTATGCTTTCATATCCATGTTATGGGCTGCATTGCTCTCTGCCACACTTGTACCAATTTCACTGCTTTGTTTAAAGGATGGCACCAAGAAAGAGCCCAAAATGTGCAACTTGAAAACCTGTACGTTTCATTAAGTCTAACAGCATGGTGACTATAGAACAATATTATAAAAACTCTCAAATGCAGCAGTTCCAGATTTTTTTTTTTTTCCCGTGTTTTACAGATTGGTATAACTTTTGATTTGGTGTCAAAGCAACACTTTCATTGCTGCAGCTCTGTTAGTCTGGATATGTCGGTGCACTGCAACCCTGCTATAATGAACTTGGAGGGGAGGAGAGGTGCCCAAGTACTTTGTAATGCTGAAATGGAATCCCCTGTTGCATCACTTATGCTTGTATAAAACAAGACTAACTGGGTTTAATTTATATTTATACTTAATTCACCTTTACAAAGTAAAGGAAATGTCTCCCTTGCTGTCATTTGCTTGCCACGTCTTTCCAACACATGTTGGTTGTAGTTATGGATGAAGTTTGAGCCCCGTTTTTTTTTTTTTTTTTTTTTGGCTTAGAGTTGAAATTGAATTTCAGGATGTGTGTTCATTGCCTTTTCACCACACTTTACAGTCCAGGATATGAAGTTTGAGTCATGTAATGGTGGTGGATGACGCATGTAATTGCAAGGAGAGTATTTTTAAAAATGGGCAGGTGAACAATTTAAAAAAAAAAAAAAAAAAAGCAAGACAAAGGCAGAGTCCTGGAACAGGAAATGGTCAAGCAAGGCACAAATGGAATGAGGTGATCAAAGGCAGTCAAGCAGTACATGGCACAAAGGCTTGTTAATGTGAGATCAGGTACAGCACACTTTGCAAAGTCTGTTTAGTCCTTACAAGTGTGTGCTGTGATTGCACTCTAAACTGGAACAGGCACATGGTAAGTAGTCTGCATGCTTGGTGCCAATGTGCATGGACATGAGTAGTCATGACAAGTGTTTTGAGTAAACACTCAAGCAAAACTGCTTTAGCCTTTATAATAGTCCTTTTAAGGAACTTCAAAAGTTGGGGACTTCCGTTCTCCATAGTTGTGACAAACCTAAGTGAGGCTAGTTGGCTCATCTGGCTATAAGGCTGAGCTGTTGCTATGGTGTAGCATCTGTCTTGTCCACAATTCAGTTAAATCATATTTCCAGTTCTCCAGACTTCATTCCAGTTGTCTGAAAGAACTTGGCACTCCACACAACTTGGTGGTTGTTTTTGCTAAGTTAAGAATTGGGCCAATTAACAAATTTTCCAGGCCTCTCTAGAATTCTCACTTATCTGATTGTTTTGAGTAGATCTTCCCTTGAGGAGTGACACTTGGTGGCTTGGTTTTCCTGTTGTGAACAATTTGTTTAACTTTGTTTTTTCGGTTACATATCTCCTCCCTCAATTCTCAATGGATTTGAGTTCTGGGTCTTGTTTGTAAGAACTAGACCTTCTACACAACACTTGGGGGCTTTATTTCCTAATTTGAAGTTGACCCAATTACCAGTTTTCAGACTTTTCACTAGAATTGTTTGTTCTGATCAATGTTCTGGGTGAGCTCGCCTTGAAAACTTGTTTGTTTTTTCCCTTGTAAACAACTTCTCATGGAGGTTGGTCTTGCATAGTCATGTTTCAGTTTTGGTAGTCATGGTGGTTTTGATGGCAGGTTGGATGAGCTCCTACATCCTTGACATTCTGGCTTTTTTTTTTTTTAAATATAAAATGGTGTGAACCTGTAACTGCAGACTTGATTTTGTTTCTCAGTGAGAAAGAGCACATGGCTCAGTGGTGCATACTCTGATATCACTAAAGGCAAACTTGTATATGAAGGTTTGTAGTAAGGGTTCATTCTAGCAGGGCTGTAGTGGAACTGCACAGGAGGATCTGGTTTGGGTTAAAATGTTGACTGAAGCAAGCACATGGAAACTGATGAGCCATCCCTGTTTCATTTTGTCCTTGTTAAGGGCTTCATTCATTAGTAGGTTGTGGGCGAGATTTTATCATGACCTGATCACTTGTTCAATAATGCTTTTCCTTCACTCCTCATCCTTAGATATTGGTGCAGTTTGTGATTTACAGGAAAACTTCACACAGAGAGGATGAGGCAACCACACCTCTTCTGAACAGCTGAGGCTTCATCCTCATGGGTTTGCTTGGACCAAGATGTTCAGAAGGCTCAACTCTCACTTCCCCCACATCTGAGCACAAAACTGTCAAACACAACCTTGTGGCATTTTATATTTTTGAATTTGCACAGTTCCTTTTTGGACAAGGTTTCAAACGGTGCAATATGCTCAAGAGAAGAGCCAAGTTTCACACGGACACTGAAGTTGGAGCACGTCTTTGTGTGTAAGGACTTGTTTTTTTGGAATGCAGTCTGCATGTTTTTGCAATATTAAAATATTTATATTTGTACACTTGTTCTCATGGCTTTCTTGCTTCTCTTAAGCTGCACTAGTGTACTGGGAGTACCTTAGAGTAAAGGAGTACTCTGCATATGCATTTAAACACTTTGGAATATTAAGGGCATTTGTAGGCTTGGCTTTAAACAAAAAGGGCTGAGGTGGCAGCAGTAGGTAATATTCTGGGGGTTGACTTGGATATTATCTGGGATGGTCAATATAAATTTGCAAGGGGGAGATCAAGATTACACAATTCTCAATATTACCTAGTCTGGCTGCTTCTCCCCCCCCACCAAAAAAGTGTAATCGCAGCCCCCATGTACCTCCTTTGACTATATATTAGATAAACCTCAATTAAGGGCATTATTCATTTACAGTAATCTGATGGGATGTTAAATCCCAGTGGGAGGGGGAACTTCAAAAATCTTATCTCTGCAAAATCTTGGGCAGTGGCATTTGAGTACATGGCTCTTCAATTTGTGCAAGACAAACTATTAGTTTGAACATCACACACACTGGATTAAACTCAGATTATCCAAGTGATTTTTCTGATGTAGGTTCATTGTGGTGGATGCAAGTCTAATCCAGCATCATATACCCACATGCTTTGGTCTTGCCCAAAGCTGGACCACTGTTGACCATCTATCTTCAAGGCTGTCTGGCTCCCTGGGGCAATCAGTTTCACCATGCTCTAAAACTGGGTTATTTTGCATGACTGTCCATTTTCTTCCGCTTATCTGAAGTTGGGTCACAGTGGCAGCAGGGTATTCCAAGCATCCCTTTCCCCAGCATCACTTTCCAGTTCTTCCTGGGGGATCCAAAGGTGATCCCAGGCCAGATGAGATGCATAATCTCTCCAGCATGTTCTGGGTCTACCCTGAGGTCTCCTCCCAGTTGGACAGGCTCGGAAAATCTCCAAAGGAAGGCGCCCAGGAGGCATCCTAATCAGATACCCGAACCACTTCAGCTGACTGCTTTTGACATGAAGGAGCAGCAGCTCTACTGGGAGATCCCTCCGGATGTCTGAGCTACCATATCTCTAAGGGCGAGCCCAGCTGCCCTATAGAGAAGGCTCATTTCAGCCGCTTGTATCCACAATCTCATCCTTTCGGTCACTACCCAAAGCTCATGACCATAGGTGAGGGTTGGAACATAGATTGACTGGTAAATTGAAAGTTTTGCCTTCCGGCTCAGCTCCTTCTTCACCACGACAGTCTGGTACAATGCCTGCATTGCTGCTGACGCTGCTCCAATCTGCCTGTTCATCTCATGCTCCATTTTACCATCACTCATGAACAAGACTCTGAGATACTTGAACTCCTTCACTTGGGGCAGCAACTCACTCCTGGTTGGCAGGCAAAGGTGGAAGCCTGTCCATGCTGATCCTTGGCAGTGCAGACTAGTTATGTTAACCAATTAAATAAAAATGTACATGGAACATAAAACAGCGAGTCAAACATCAAGCGAAATAATGCAAAATAAGAGAGCGTCAGACTTGCCATTGACCCTGAATAAATGGCAACATGTTCGGGTAGAATTTAAGATGATATTTCAGTTCCAAAATGGAGCAGGCATGTGAAACTCCAGTCAGTAAGCTGTTCCAGAGTCTGCAGGTGTAGAAAGCAAATCCCTGTTCACCTTTGAGTTTTAATCACAACTTTGAAACAGCCAACAGATTTTGTGTGGAAAACCTCAAAGTGCTAGTAACTCAACAATATAAAGAGAGACCAGATCATTAAGAGCTTCACGAGCAAATAAGAACACTTTTAACTGAAGTTTAAAGTGAACTGGGATCCAATGAAATGAAGCAAGGAGTGGTGTAATGTGCTAAGAAGTTGCTACCTGGATCTATTACTCATGTACACACAGGAATGCACACAGATCTGTACACAGTTTGAAAAGCTTGCACAGAGCATGTCTTCCATGTTGGGCAACATAGTGGTGTAGTGGTTAGCACTGTCGCCCCACAGCAAGAAGGTTCTGGGTTCGGGCCCAGTGGACGACGGGGGCCTTTCTGTGTGGAGTTTGCATGTTCTCCCCATGTCTGCATGGGTTTCCTCTGGGTGCTCTGGTTTCCCCCA
>JAODLJ010000002.1:53662099-53673951 GCA_027576115.1 Cathorops melanopus
GGTTGTCTGTGTCTATGTGTCAGCCCTGTGATGACCTGGCAACTTGTCCAGGGTGTACCCCGCCTTTCGCCCGTAGTGAACTGGGATAGGCTCCAGCTTGCCTGCAACCCTGCAGAACAGGATAAAGCGGCTAGAGATAATGAGATGAGATCACCTGTTCAAATGCCAACACCCACTCCTTTTTGTGAGTCACTTCCTGCTGCAACTCCTACCGGACCTAGAGCGATGCGAGTATCTCTTTAACCTCAAAGTCAGGACTAAAGGTGCTACAGAAGCACAATGACTAGCCTGAGATATGCGATATGAGAAGGTGGAATTGAGTTTTTCTGTCAGAGATCGTTAAAGAATCTGTGTCCATCAACCTTAATGAAATATGCTGAGCTAACTGTACTGTCGCAAGTAGTTGTCAAGTAGATCTCGTACCTACAGGGCAAAATTGCATGATCTTGGTGTGTTCTTTATTTTTTCCTCTAGATCTATCCCCATTCTGTTCTGACATACTACCAAACTGAGAATAATGTGCTCAAGTCAGACATCACTACCAAATTAAATAACAATGACAGCAAATCCTGTTACCATTAACTCAAATAACAAGCCTATTAATATTGTTCTGCGGATTAATCATGTTTTGTAGACAGGAACAGTAAATATTTAAGATTCTCCAATTTTGCTCAGATCGAATTAGTGTTTATCTCATTAGAGGCTCATCTGGAACGAGGAAGCAGCCACACCATGTGATCTCAGAAGTTTAGTAAACACTCTGTCCCTTTTGGCTTTCAAGTCTAATGACCTAGAATGACTAACAATGTTTACTAGTGAAGAGAAATAATGAGAGTTTTGTTCAGATTGCTGCATCTCAGCAAACACCAAAGAGGAAGCACGTTGCGAGGGAGATGAGCCTAGCACTTCATCAGCTCCAACATTGTTTTCCTAATGATGGCTATAATTACATGTACAACCAAACTGAGTCTGAGAACTGGCAGAATGACTAACCAAAAGAACAATTTTGGAGTTTCTTTTGTTTATGCAGTTTGCATTTTCCTAGCTCAGAGACTCTGCAGTCTGTCTGCTCAGCATGGAAGAGACATGAGTTACGTCAGAGGTCCTGACCACAGTAATGACCCTTTCCTCACTCTTAGACGAGAACAAAGAGAAGGAACCGTAGTGAGTTTCCTCCCAGACAAAGCGTGGAATTAAGGTCAACAAGTGGGCAGGGATGGTCAGCAGGTCAGCAGTGACGGACTAAGTGCATTGTTGGTGGAACAAGAAAATATGGATTAGGGTGGACCACTGTGCTCAACCAAAATCCCCCACTGCTATTATTTATGCAGATCTCACCAATCCCCCTTCATGCACTTTCAACCCCCAACCCTCCCACCCTCCCATTCATCCTTATGTCATGGGCTTGCTGTGTTCAGTGCGCTGTCAAGTCTTGGTAACAGTCTGATCTGGGTAGGTCCAGCTACCTTGTGCAGACAGTAGCAATTACCACAATCAACAGCTCTGCCCAATTATAACTTCCTGCTCATTATGCCCCAGGGGCCCCGCAGTGCGACTTACAAGGAAATTAAGTGGCCACCTCGTTTTGCATAACTTAATTTGAAATGACAGGGTATGACATGGGGGGCTTCTGACCCTGCCAGCAACCGCCCCCATGTGTGGCAACAATTTACACTACCAAATTGCTTCCAGGCTGCCCTTCATGGAGGCAAGGATGAGCCCTTGTGAAACACTAGCACCTTCCAATGTCCAGCCCAGTAACACAATCCAGTGCAGGAATCATCCATTTCCTGCTTCGTTCCTATTTTGACTATTCAGAATGCTGAAATACGCTGGAACAAGAAGGAGTGCATAATTAAAACTTCATTGCTAGCTTTGCTTAAAGACATGGTATACAGTGTGAATGTAATCAAATACAAAAGCATTATTCAGTATAAACTGGTCATGTGTTCTCAATAGAAACAAATCCAGATATGAATAGGAAGCGCATTATACATCTTTTTTTAGAAAGCTTGCTGGGAAGTTTCACAGGGCATCCTGTTGAGTCTGAAGCTCTCCACAAGGACTGGGATGCCATGGGATGTAACAAAAAAGTTGCACAAATGGGAGGTTTTCGTTTTCATGCAGGCACAATGGTTTAAATTAGGCTACTAGTTTGTTTATGCTATGGGAAACAGAGCTAGCTAAATTTGTTCGAAAACTTCACAGGCAGGTACAAACAGAATAAAAACTGTTTGAAAAGGATTTAAAAAAAAGAAAAGTCCTGCATGCATGTCTAGTTCCGAACAATTATGAACTGGAGTGATGTAGCTGAGGTTGAGGAACTGGTAGAGCCAAACTTTGGATTTAAATCCGAATACAGATATGCAAGAAGGTGAACATGGTTGCTTGCTGCATGGTTGGTCTTGATGGAAGGTAGCAGTTCTACTGCTCATATAAAAAGCTATTTCTTTCAGACCGTGCTCTATTCAATTACTATATTCTGCATAATAAATACATCTCAACTTAGCGCTTCGCATTGCGCAACAAACAATAAGATGCAACAAAAGCTCATTGTTCATTGCGGTGAATGGCAGGAATTCAATTAACATTAAGCGTGCACATTATCTGCAAGTTCCAGGTGAGGAAACAGGAAGCATTGTGAAACAGGTTCTTTAAATCGTGGATGAAAATGAAGAGTCGTGTGCTTGTGTGGTTTTTTTATTTTTTATTTATTTATTTATTTTATTTTACATTCTGCTGAAAGAAAATGTGTTACGGTAACTTTGCTTCCTGATTAGAACAAAGCCAAGAGGGAAAAAATGCAGTATCTCACAACGCTTGCTGTCTTTTTCTGTTAGACTCCTCACTGTTTGGGATTTTTTTATTTAATATTTTTCTCTAGTTCAAAAAAAGGAGAAGAAAACTAGGGGAAAAGAGCCTATTTCATTAATGTGGGACTGATAAATTGTAGCCAGGCATAATTAAAGTTAACAGATGAGGACATATGTAGAAATGTTTTGTTAGCAGGCTGAGAGATGGATGAAGGCAGTGAGTAATTGCTTTGGATTAATTATTTGGATATGGAGCGCTCGCGAGTGTGCCGCTCCTGAGGGGGTTCTGGGATAGCGGAGGGACGGAGGGAGAGAAAGAAGGAGGGATGGATGAGAACGTGTCCACGGCTAGCGTCTCAGTCCAGGCACTGATAGCAGGACAGGCCCTAGTTGGCTGAGCTATTTAAAAGTGTGCTCAAAAACTCTGATAATCACCAACGAAAACGCCTGACCAGTGAGAGGGGGGAAAGACGTTTCTTGATTAGAGAGGTTAATCAGCTTCGAGATGGGGGTTTCTATAAAAAAAAAAGATAAAATTAAAAAAATATATATTAAAAAAGGCAAGAGCAAAGAAACCCGCCTCTGAAGATACTGAAGCTGCTTAAAATAAAGTTGATGAAATTTACTTTTTTGCCCCGTTTAAGAGCAGACTAGAAACTTTTCTAAAAAAGCAAGTACGATACGTACTACAGGTTTAGTATTACATTTCATATGAGAATGCAATAGGACTGTTTAGTTTTACTGTAGTGAATATTGTGTACACATGAATCTGTGCGCGCAGCCACTGCTAAACAGTAAAAGGTGAAAAAACAACCCCCACACCATTCCCCAGCCGTGGTATTACTCTCCCAAGCATCCAAGCGTAACCCCTACCTCTCACCCACAAAAAAGAAAGGCTGAGTGAATAGCAGTGGGGGGATGAAAAGAGACTCCCAGAGCAGGTAGAGCCATCTGTCTAAAATATCCAACCCAGATGTCAAGGAATCAGGCACTGACCAGGATCGCCTTACATAAGTAGTTTACCATGTGAAGAAATAATTTTGTCATATTAATTGACGGTAAACTTTCCCAAGAATTCTGGACCCCTGACTGCTGCCTCACAGGTGGCTTCTTTCACTCACGGGGAACAAAGTGGGGTAACCGGACTCTGATCAAAAGAAAGATTGACATAAATAAAGAGTCTTCAGGAATGCATTGTGCAAACAAAATATGAACAGGGCCTCCAAACATTCTTCTGAAACGCTATGGGGGGAGCCAGGGCTCTGAGCTCAGGGGGCATGAGCAAGGGAGGGAGTGAGGGGAGTGAAAAAAAGGATCCATTTTCTATCCTCTATCGAATGGTGTATACTGGGCGTGTGCTCTGGAGCAACCAAAGGAACATCAGTGAGACTATGGACAGTGAAGAAGAGAAAGAAGTGCAGAATGCTTGGCTTGTCAGTGACAAGTGCACTTTGTAGTGCAAAGATGCGCATTGGAGCACCGCATCTAAGGTTTCCTGCTTTTGTATTCAGGTTAGTGTTTCATTTCTTAACACGAACATGCCGTGTTTAAATGAGGAGTGGCATCCAATCCGAAACATCCCAAGCTTTTGATATGGAAGCTCGAACCTCTGTTTGCTTGCCCAGGTTTACTCTGTCTGCCATGAAATACAAATGTGCCCCTTCGATACATTGCACTGGCTATGCTCTCTGTTTGTCTCCATGTAAGGAATTAAGTCTATGAAGGAAAACAATGTGCCATTGCTTGTGTATACAATACCATAAGAGGACTTCACGGGTGGCAGGGTTAGATCAGTAAGCCTCCTGACAAGGCCTCTACTTTTAGAATTTCCAAAACAGAGTGAAAAATGTAACAGAAACCTAACATATGAAATTCATACACACACTACCCAGCTAACCGAAGTACACTGTTATCACATAGCTACAACACTTCCTTAGAAGAAGAAGCCTTTATTTGTCGCATGTACACAAGTACAGTGAAGTTCCTCCTCTGCATTTAACCCATCTGAAGCAGTGAACGCCCACATCCACGCAGAAGTAAGCAATGAGCACACACACATACCTAGAGCAGTGGGCAGCTATGTTACAGTGCCCGAGGTGCAGTTTGGGGTTAGGTGCCTTGTTCAAGCGCACTTAAGCGATGATACAGAGAGAAGGGAAAGTGCTGTTCATTTACTCAGATCCCCTCACATTTTGAACCAGCGACACTTTGGGCCCAAATCCGGTTCTCTAGCCTTCGGGCCATGGCTACCCCGATTACCAAAGCAACATCATAGACAGTTATGTAACTGCTTATATTGTGGCAAGAAGAAAAGTAAAAATTCCTGGGTACCTCATAGGAATGTACCTTTGTGATGGGGTGAATTGGCTTGAGTCATGTTACTGTATGGCAATACACTGTAACTCCATAATGGTGTGAGCTGGTCCTAGTGATTATGTAGTTATAGCTCCATAACATTTCGAATATGTCAATCGGTACGAGTCATAGTATAGCTATGTAACCTCATGGTAGTTTGAGTAGGTATTAGTCATGTTACAGCTATGTAAGTTCATCCATCCATTATCCGTAACCGCTTATCCTGTGCAGGGTCGTGGGCAAGCTGGAGCCTATCCCAGCTGACTATAGGCGAGAGGCAGGGTACACCCTGGACAAGTCACCAGGTCATCACAGGGCTGATACATAGAGACAAATAACCATTCACACTCAGTGTGCTTTCACACCAACAGCAGTTTGTGCACACTAAACAGTCCATTCGAACCAAAAGCTCTTAGTTCGGTTCGTTTTCGTCGGTGTGAACACATCAATCGCACTCAGGTGCGCACTAAATCAAGTGGACCGAGACCTCCAAAAAGGGGTGGTCTCGGTCTGCTTGATTCGGCACCAAATGTCAACCTCTGGTGCGGTCCCTCTGGTGAGAATGCGAACCTGGACCAACTCAGGTCTAAATACGCATATTATGCAAATTTTTCATTGAAAAGTGGGGTGTGTCTACACTGGATATAATGTAAAAGGCTGCCCACATGAAGAATAGTAACTATTTTAATAACTATAACTATAAAGATAATGATGTAGGCATCTACACAATGTGATCATTATAACGTCTTGTAAACAGTGGCATCAGGCACACGTGTGTGCTCCAGCTCTGTCAGTATTCTGTCAGCGGGAAATTCAGATTGCCCTGTATTAACCTACAGCATAACAGATTCTACAGTAAAAGCCGGCTGGCTTGTCAGGCTAACAGACTATAGCCTACCTTGTGGGTCTTTGGAAAGGTGCTTGTCTCATCATCAGCAGGACAGCACTGGTGAAAATAGCACGTCTCCTCTGCCTGAAATGACGCGCTATACGCCTTCGGCGAATCCAGTATATCCGAGTATTGTTCTCCAGCTGCAGCCGCGACTCATTCCGGAACTGGATATTTTGCCAGAAATGGGTGATGTTGACGATATAAAAAGCAAGGGCCAGCGCAAGAAACAGTGTGCGAACGTGTCGCTCCATTGTGAACGTTCAAATTGGTGCTTATTTCCACCGGAAGATGACGAAACGTCATTCAGACCAATTTGGTTCGTTTGCATGTATGAACGCGGACCACACGCAGTCTGTATGCTACAGTGTAACAATTTTACTGCCCGGTGCGGACCAATTAATTGAACTAGCGGTGTGAAAGCGCCCTTAGAATCAAGAACAGGTTCCTATTAAAGTGGCCGGTGGGTGTAATTTAGGGTACATATGAAATATACAAACCCCAAATGTAGTTGAACGTTAGCAACATGACCCGGTAAGCTGAAAAGGAAAAAATATATAGCTTGGGAAACCAGATATCTCTCTCTCTCTCTCTCTGTAAGGGGAAGAATTGCATAAATTGTCTAAATATCCTTTTCTTGGATGATTTACAGTTTCACCGTTTGTTTCTAATTTATTCCCGCGCCACTAGTGAGATTCAGGAAAACATTTGTTCTGCGCTGTGAAGACTTCTCACAGAAGAATAAAGACACATTTGTCATGTGTCTCGGCTCCGCCCCCGTTTAACCGCCGAGGTTTTTTTTTTTTTTTTTAAGAATTACAAGCTGAATCTCAGATATGTTGTTTTAACATCTGCGCTACAGGAAGACGCAATCTGAACCGATGTGTGTGAATTTGCGTGAATGGAAGCCCCAGCTGGTGGTCTTAATAAGATGTAGCGCCTCTCTCTTCTCTCCTCTTCTCTTCTCCTCTCTTCCCTGAACACGCCTCTGTTGGTGGGGAAGAGCGAGAATGGAGAACGCAGAACGAGAATGAGAACGAGTTCCTCTGCAGCTGAGAAAGACACTTAAGGCAGTACAGCTGCAGGAAGAATGATGCCACAGTTCTTGCCTCTCTTTCTCTCAGATTCTCTTCACAAAACCTTCCTGTCGATGCTCATTCGCAGATCTGGCGCAACGCAGAGACGAGCCCGAGATTGCCTTAATTGTGTACGTTTCTGAAAGAAGTCATCTGAGAAAGGGATGTGACCTCCAAGCAAGGGGTGGGAGGATGCGAGCGATGCTTGTTGGAGAAAGAAAATCCTGTCTGAGAGGAAGCCTTCAGCAGGGCTAACATTTAGAGATTATTGTGTGTGAGCTTGAGGAAATAAAAGTGCTAAAACTGCCATTATTTCCCCTGGTGTACAAGACAGGCACAGGCCATAAAGGGAGCAGTGTTCACTTAGCTAGGATTTATACTGAAGACGTCAGTGATTCAGCTCACCATAAGCACAAGAGCGATGGCTGGAAACCCAATATGTAAAGGATAATACACTTCGGGGCATGCTGTTACAGAAAAATAATCAACAACTGCGTGCTGTGATGCAGCCTGACATGTAGACCAGAACGATATACCAGTGATTTTATTTGATTTTTTTGCAATTTATAAAAGAATGACATACTTTTTGTCCATTTCTGAAGCTCTTTGAAAATGTACTGCTACAAAACGCTGACTCCTTTCATAAACGTCATCAATAATTCCAACCCCATTTCCAGAAAATTTGGGATAGTTTCCAAAATGTAATAAAGACAAAAATAAGAAGCACACTCAAGGACAGTGAAATTCATCCTCTGCGTTTAACCCATCTGAAGCAGTGAACACGCACATACCCAGACCAGTGGGCAGCTGTGCTGCAGTGCCTAGCGAGCAGTTAAGGGTTAGGTGCCTTGCTCAAGGGCACTTCAGCCCAAGGCCGCCCCATGTTAACCACATGTCTTTGGGCTGTGGGGGAAACTGGACGCAGACATAGGGAGAACATGCAAACTCCACACAGAACCCAGAACCTTCTTGCTGTGAGGCGACAGTGCTAACCACTACACCACCGTGCCACCCATTCTGCACATAGCCACAGAGTGCGTGTGCTTGACTGGCCCGCTGCCAGTCCAGATCTGTCTGCTATTGAGAATGTATGCGGCATCATGAAGAGGAGAATCAGACGACGGTGACCACGGACTGTTGAGCAGCTGAAGTCTTGTATCAAGCAAGAACGGACAAAAATTCCAATTGCAAAACTGCAACAATCAGTATGCTCAGATCCCATACGATTAAAAAGTGTTATTAAAGGAAAGCTGATGTAACACAATGGTAATAATGCCTCTGTCCTAACTTTTTTTTTTTGCATCAAATTCTAACTTCGTTTATGTTTACAAAATATAATTAAGTTGGTCAGTAAAACTATTGAAAATCTTTTCTTTGTACTTTTGTCAGTTAAATAAAGATTCACACGAATGAATAAATCAAATATTTTTGTTTTTATTGCATTTTGGAAAATATCCCATCTTTTCTGGAAATGGGGTTATGTACATCTTTGTTAAATATCACCACATTTAAAAAAAAAAAATCCATCTTGTTGCTTTTGATTATGTGACATCCCTTTATAAGTTGTTACTATAGAAATGACACCGTATTAAAATCAGTGCATTAATATAAACCTGTCATTCCATAGTCAGGCCGAACTTCTGTCAAAGCTGCGGTTATAGGAAATTATTCAACACCTTCTGACCAATCAGAGCTGGGAATTCAGCAGCGCTGTGGTATAAAGTGAAACAGCAGACAAAACACTTATTTTAGCTGCTCCAACTTCTTCCGTTTGGTGGATCCGTCCATACCAGCATCAGCAGTTTGGAAAAGAAAATAGAAAATCTGTCTTGTCTCGCTCCAAGAGTGGAGTCGCTCGTGTGAAAAAAGCTCCTCCAGTCAGCTCCAGATATTGATATTTGTGTGAAGGATTGACTGAGATGCGCTGTGCATTAAAGCGACGATCGATCGCTTGTGTTCAGTGCTGATTAAAAGCTTTAAGTTGGGATCATAAATGTCCGTCGTCATCTTTCGATGGCTAAGAACGTTAGCCGAGGAGCTGGATTAAGGCTTCGTTCAAAAAGAAAAGTTTTCCCCGCTCTGTTGTGGTTAAGGATCTGATAGTGTTTAGAAGGAAGAGCCCACAATGGCTGATAAGGTTCCAATTGGTTTCCTTTCAGTGCCTGCAATCTGTTTGCTGCCAAAGGCTGATGGTAAATGAGAGACGAACGCCGGTTTTACACCCACCTAAACTGTAATTATGAAGCAACTGTCACAGCCTGTGATGGGCAAAACACATTTCGGAGTTTCTTAAATCCATTAGATAGACTTGAATTGAAGTGAATAAACTTCAGATGCGGACTAATTGGTCGCTGGGTGTTATTAGCACTCCCAATGAAGGAGGCGTGGCCTGTATCCCTGATAGTGGCGTTGATGGATCCATGGTGTCTGTGCTTGCAATTTCTGTGAAAGAAGTGTGGCATCTGTGCATGTCGGTTTCAGTTAGGGGGTGTGGCCTTTGTGCTTGTTATTATCAGAGAAGGTGTGGCCCATATGTCCAGCAGTTTCAGTGAAGGAGGTGTGGCTTCTATGCCTGTCAGTTTTAGTGAAGGAGGTGTGGCATCTGTGCTCGCATGTTCCGTGAAGGAGGCGTGGCCTCTGTGTTCTCAGGTTCAGTGAAGGAGGCGTGGTTTCTGTGCTCGCATGTTCAGTGAAGGAGGCGTGGCCTTTGTGTTCTCAGGTTCAGTGAAGGAGGCGTGGCCTCTGTGCTGACATTTTCAGTGAAGGAGGTGTGGCCTGTGTGCTCTTCAGGTTCAGTGAAGGAGGCGTGGCCTCTGTGTTCTCAGGTTCAGTGAAGGAGGCGTGGCCTCTGTGCTGACATGTTCATTGAAGGAGGTGTGGCCTGTGTGCTCTTCAGGTTCAGTGAAGGAGGCGTGGCCTCTGTGCTCGCATGTTCAGTGAAGGAGGTGTGGCCTCTGTGTTCTCAGGTTCAGTGAAGGAGGCGTGGCCTCTGTGTTCTCATGTTCAGTGAAGGAGGTGTGGCCCTATGCTTGCATGGTCAGTGAAGGAGGCGTGGCCTCTGTGCCTGTCAGTCATCACCTCTGCAAAATTTTGTAGCGTTGGACAACCTTTGAACTATGATTTTTCTAAGAAAACATACATTATAATGAATGGGATTTTAAAATCTCAGAAGTCTAAAGTAAAGCGTCTGCTGCTCGGTCTGTTGTTGTACATTGTTGTATTTATCTATATTGCTGATTTTTTTTTTTTTTTGAGTTTGTATCAACAAATAGATTAGATCCAAAATGCTACTTTGTTTCTGATACAGGATCGCAATGTATAGCATTGAGACGGCTTGAAATCAGGTCAGACTGGACCATGCAGCGTATAATGGAAGAAGAGATCCATGGCTCCAACATGTATCCGCCTGTAGAAAATACACACGCATGTGTATTTATCCATTTATTCACGTCCAGTCACCTTGTGGTACCGGTAGGAGGAGTGAGGAGGCCAGTCTGATTAATCAAGCGTGCCGTTATTCTCTGTTAACTGCTTTCCTTCCACTACGAAGACGCCTGGCAGGACGAAGACGACTTGCTGTGAAATATGAAACATGAAATATTGAATATGAAGTGAATGACAGAGAGTCAATAATTGATGCTCCACAGCGACGGACAAATTTGAATATTTCATTAGCAGCAGGTGCGCAGGTGGGTGAAGGGTCATGTTTGCTCACAAAGCACTGTAGGATCATAGATACGTTTCAGTTACGGTCGGCAAACGGCGAGGACGTTTCCAATTCTGCTGTCGTGTTAAGCAAAAAATGGGAACAAAGAAGAAACTAGTCACTCGGAGTGGATACCAAACCTTCTACTTAACCTTTCAGTGATGCATCAAACTGAACACGGATGGATAGAGTGTTTTTCTTCATGTCGACCGCTGGGATGTGAACCTTTATCTGTGTGTGTGTGTGTTTGTGTGCGTGGGGGTGTATAAAAAACCTGGACCGGAGGCAACGGATTATAAAACAGCGTATTTATGCTTGGCTGCATGGCAGAATAAATTAGCATAGAGCTCAATCTCGCTACACCTCGCCCACCCTCAGTCACACACTTACACACACTCTCTCTCTTTTCCTCACACACTCATTCCAGACTCCAGACGCTCTCTCTTCGCATACTCAGACACACACAGCTGTAGAGCTGTCAGCTGCTCGGCACTTGAAAGCCACGGCCCTGTCCCTTTTGGGTGGGATTGTTTATTCCGCGCTCTGGTTTTTCTCACTGCGGCGTCTAATCTCGGCTCCGATCAAAGGAAGAGAAGGAGCATTTTCAAGTCTGGAACTCTAAAACGCCATTAGAGAAACCAGACGCTTTTCTGTTTACAGGAAAAATATAACATTGATACTATACACTATACGTACACAAGCTTATTTACTATCAGTATAAATAGATTGGGTATTTATCCCTTCTTGTTGCTATGTTAGTACGACGTCAGTATATTTATATTTATGCAAATAGATTACTGAATTACTGCATGTGATGTGAATATGTTTATTATATAGACATGTGTGTTTTACTGAGAACTACACTTCTCGCATTTTTCACACGCGCTCCATCCAGGGCATAGAGAACCAAAACCGGGACAAATCTCGATATGTTACTCGTGAGGAAATCGATGAATTGTTTTGATAAATTTGGGTACTTTTTGTTTGTGAATGTGTCGATATAATAAAAAGAA
>JAODLJ010000002.1:54197751-54209010 GCA_027576115.1 Cathorops melanopus
ATAAACATGCTGTATGAAAGGACAGGAATTAACACCCCATGAATCTTTTACTTTGGAGTGCATGAAATGCAAAAAAAAAAATCTCATACCATTTCAAATCCTCCACCGTGTCATTCTTCAGAGTGGTAGTGGGAAAAGTAAAACCAGCTGTTCTCACCGAGTCCACGCTGGCACAGGATGGTGCACATGGTAATCTTTCAGCCCTACAGTGGATAAGAAGCTTTAGTTGAAGAGACTAAGTCATGTTGAGTTTTCGTGAGAAAGTCACTGATGCATTCATCTACTTGGAAATGCCTCTTTTCTGGCTTTTGATTGCCAGAGTAGCAACGTTTTGCTAATCAAATCAGATAAAGCATGAGCTGATTTTAATTAGCCATTCAGATTGACTTGAAGCAAGGACATTAGAAAACACGCTGATACATTATCTATATATTATTTTGCACTGGATCCGGATCTTTTGTCTCTCTTCTGTCTGGGAAAGAAGATACAGTGATGTGCAGAAGTCAGAAATTTCTGTTTTGTTTTCAGTCAAATGGCCAGTCAGAACTTATTGTTCATTATATGGTGGGAAACAATTATGAAGGGAAAATGTACAGCACATGAATTCCATTTTCCATCAAAGGTCATTCATCCATCCATTATCTATACCGCTTATCTGTCAGGGTTATGGGGGAAGCTGGAGCCAATCCCAGCTGACGTTTGGTGAGAGGCGACGTTCACCCTGGGCAGGTTGCCAGTCTATCAAAGACAGCCAGCCATTCACATTCACACTCACGGGTAATTTAGAGTAGTCAGCTGACCTAATCTGCATATCTTTGGACTGTGGGAGTAAGCTCACTCAGGCACGAGGAGAACATGCAAACTCCACACAGAAAGGCCGCAGTCAATCACCAGGTCCGAACCCAGAACCTTCTTGTTGTGAGGTGACGGTGCTAACCACTGCACCACCCCTGTTAAAGTTCAATATTACAAATAAAACGTTTAGTCAAGTCAAGTCAAATTGTCAAATATGCTATACATACAGCACAGATGAAATTTCAGTCCTCTCTGAGGTTTCATCTTGTTTTTACTACTGAAGATGTTTGTTCTGTGTTTGATTTATGAACAATAACAATAATGATGGGAAAATCTATTGAACAGAGAATCACACAGGTCATGATAATGATACATTTCCCATTATTATTGTTTGCCGCCAAATAATTACTGAATAAGTACTGAATGGCCATTTAGCTGAAAACAAAAACGGTTTCTGACTCTTTCAGTGTTTCGACTGTTGCGTGCTTCTCCTCTATGCTTAGATTGTGCTCGGCCTCATGAGCTTTGGAGACAGATGTGATGGCAAATGTGAATTCCTAATATTCCTGTTAAATCTTGAGCAAGATTGAGCTCCTTGATGTGTTTCAGCTCTTTTGGTCAGCCCTCCTGGTGTCCTGTAAGAGCACTTAGTGTTCCAGATCAAAATTCATATCAGAGTGTTGAACAGTTTGCGTGAATTTGTTGTGTCTAAAGAAAGAACATCACATTCTAGATTCAGTGCAGAGAGACAGAATGATAAAGAAGGTTGTCTTAGAGTACATGTCCGCTTGCACGTCCATGCCACTACATGCTCTGTCTGCTCCGTTATTTGATCATTTCTGTCACCTTGGATTTCATGAAGCTGTTGTCTGATTGGCTAAACGCAACAGAGTGAATATTCCAGACCTCACCTTTGAAACGAATTTGCAAGTAAACTTTATTTCTAAAACATGTCAAGTTGACCAAATTGCTGTACATTGATTAAAACGGTACAAGAAATAAAACAACATAACCTGAGCAAATGCTAAATGCGCAGGCTTGAAGATGAAATTTGGATTTCAAAATGGAGGTGCTTTGTTTAATAGCTGTTGGTACACATAATGTTTTAATTTTAATCATGATGGAAGACCTCACAAATTGATCTTCGTGCAAGTGAAGGCGATAGTAAAAATAATAAATGCATTAAAAAAAGGACCAGAACATTGAGATTTAAAGGATGTATCATTTGACACCTTGCAGTATGACCTTCATTCTAATGTTAGTCTCAGTGACACAATGTGGAAAGCTTGGAAAGCTGTGTCCTGTTCCAGTGCAGTGTTTCATCCAAAGTAATTTTAGTGCATTGTTGTTTGTTGATTTATTTATTTATTTATTTTTTATTTTTTTGGGTGTGTGTGTGTGAGAGAGAGAGAAAGACAGAGAACGTATGGTGAGTTTGTGACGTATTTTTGGCTGTGTGTGAAAGCCCTTGTCTGTCCTTGTTGTGGTGACTAACCTGAGCGTGACTGCAAGTCCGATATTAACATCCTGTGAAGCTGTTCTGTCTGAATGTGCTCAAGGGAGGAAAAATGTCATCATTGTGTAGACCAAAACGCATCCTACCAAAACGACAGGGTTTTTTTTCCTTTTTAAACAGACTTCTTCCAGATCTTTCCATTATACCTTTTGATTATTTAACCAGTTATCCTTGATTGTCTTCAGGCCCGTTCTCTTTCTTGTTATTCATATCTATTCATTTTATATTATCTATTATCTATATTTTGGCTTTAAGTATTAATTTAAGGATTATTTAACCAGGAGCTTTGCCTCTTGAGATGTGCACATCTCGATTTCAAGAGGGGTCCTGGAGCTGACAGCTGATGCAGGTAAACCTCTGATATCTAATGTCAGCATTTACACCTCTTAATGTGTTAGGCCTAGCTACTGCTGTGGGGTGCACATTGGCCTGGCACAGCCAGCCACAACCTTGGCATTAGCTTTAGCGTTAGAATTGCTTAGCCTAGTATAGCTAAATGCCAGCAGTAGAGCTGTCCTCTGATACAAGTTGTGGAAATCCAAGCAAGAACACAAGTAGATAAAATTCCCAATATAAGCATGCTAATGACTGTGTACTGGCAAGCTAGTCTAACCTCTCTAAACCCAAACACCATTTAAATAATGACGCTCTAATGATGCTAACCACTGAACGAAACCCAGATCAGAAGCTTGTAGAGTTTCGATGTAAATCATAGATAATTTGTGATATTTAATATCTTTTTAAGCTATAAATTTGTTCTAATATTGTGCCATTTGTAAATGTAGATCTTTTCTGTTAAGTTTTGTTGTTGAGTGAACCAAGTCAGAATAATTAAATCTGAAATAAACACATCAGAGGGTTTTAATGTAATCTCTATTTTATGCATCTGTAGGATGTGTGATTACCATGGACAGGTATTTCAGAGATGCCAATGTCTCCAGTTTAGTTTCAGCATTTATTATTTTGAACACAAGATAAAACTATAGTATGCTTTTCTACTTTTCCAAATGAAGCAGCAGTCAGTTCAAAATTCGCCAACTTGAAAGAGAAAGGACACGGAATGTAAAACAAAACAAAAAAAGCACATTTGCTTGTTGTAAGTTTATCAAGGTAAAATTGTCAATTCGCAAAACTCCAATTTGTGGACCAACAGAAAGAAAGAGGACGAGGCCGTGGTCTCTGGTTGGTAAAAGTACGAGGTAGAATGTGTTATTTATCATTTATGCTGTGAACATGGGGCTGTTGTGTGCACCGATATATAAACTAGGGTTTTTATGGTAAAATTATTTTTTCCTTTCTGCCTTGCTAGGATTTTCTTTATTATCACTTTTGCAAAGCTTCCAGGTTCAGTCCTTACAGGTTCTCCGAGTACTTTATTTTTAGTCACCACACCTTCAACTGTGTGCATGTTTTGTAAGTCACTCTGGATAAATGAGACCAATGTGAAAGAATGTTTTACCAAAGTTATTCTTATCTTATCCAAATTTAACACTGAAGCAATACAGTAAAGTTCCAGTGACATACAGTACTGCGCAAAAGTCTTAGGCACAAGTAAAGAAATGCTGTCGACCAAAAATGGCTAAAAATAATGAAATGAAATGTTTCAACATTTAAAAAACACTGTAAACAGCAGTAAGCCATAATAAATGAAACGGTTAATATTTGATGTGAGACGACCCTTTGCTTTAAAAAAATAGTAGTCTGAGGTACAGTGAGTGCAGTTTTATAAAGAAATGAGCTGTGGGTTTTACTGAGCATCTTGCAGAACCAGCCACAGTTCTTCTCGACACTTTGACTGTCACACTCGCTTCTTAATCAAGATCAAGATTAACTTTATTGTCTCACAAAGTGAGAAATTTGCTCTGGGCCATTTACCCATGCTGCAGCCACAACACAGAACATACAATACAACACGATAACAAACATACAGTAGATATGCGCATCTATATCATACAAGGTGCCTAAAAGTGCAAGAAACATTGTGAATTAAAAAAAATAGATAAATAAATAGATAAATAAATAAGAGAATGAATAAATAACACCTAATAGGTGTAATAAAATGCTAAAATTCAAATAAGTAAAAATACTAACCTGTGCAAAACAAACAACCACAAGTCATCTGTGCTCTGGTCTTATCTGACCTTGTTTACCAGCTTAATTAACACAGGAACAAATGAGTTTTTAAATCTGTTCAGTCTGCAGTGAGGAACTCTAAACCTTCTACCAGATGGTAGAAGCGCTTTTGGAGTGGCTGCTGGATTTACTAGTTGGCATTTGTGGCACGCCACACACCACCAACGGACATCCCCATGAATCCCTGGCCAATAGGACTGGGCCATTATTCAGGCTAGTGTCTTATCCTGACCTAAGTGTCCGACCATCAGATTAAAGTGAGACGCATGGAATAAGAGTTCCCTACGGCTCTTTGGGATTAACAATTGGGTTATCTGTTTGCCGGTTTGAGTGTCCTGTGTCACTTGATACAGGCTATCTTTAATAATTGCGAAGTACAGAAAGAAGGGTGTTGCATTTACCTGGAGGGGTTGACCATCGATTACTCTCACTTGGTCAAATGCATGACATAGAGTCTTGTCTCGCGTCTGTTCTAATGAGAAATTCTCGAGGGAATCCCTGAGAGAGGGAGGAGGGGCAAGCTGCTCCCCACTCCTTGTATCGCCCTGACGTGATGCTGACGTAGACGGCTCTGAGACAGCTTCCCCAGTCAATGTCACACCAGGATCCCCCATGATGTGTTACTGCAGGACCCAGCTACTACTACATGTTCCATTAAACCTCTAAACCCTGGCCAATCGGTTCCCAGAATCAGTGGATGGGTGAGACATGGATTAACTACCGCCTTTACACAATGTGTTTCTCCCTGAAATAGAATGTGGACGGACACTAGTAGATATTCATGAACATCCCCATACCGGTACACACACAAAACCTTCACCACTTGTGCTCTCCTCAATGCCTCACCTTGCCCCAGGTTTTGGTGCATTGAGGTCTGAATATAGCCAGACTCCATCAACACGTGATACGTATCCCCTTGAATGCTCACTGGTATATGATACGATCTGGCCCAATCAAGGATAGTTTCTGGCACATCAGAGATCCGGACCACAGCTCACACCTCCATTGCAAAGCACAGGCCCAGGAGATGTCCAGGTTCCCCGCAGTGCCAGCATACTGGCCCAGGCTTCACCTCTGCACTGGCAATATGGGAGTCACTCACCTGGGGAGGAGAAGACAGACACAGAAGGGGAAGAAGGGAGGGGGACACCATGGGTGTGGTGAGCTGGCTGGGGGGGCTGGCCTCTGCCTCTATGGTGGGGGAACAGGGTGGGGACGGAGAGAGGGAAGAGAGGAGGAAGGAGAAGAAGAGAGAAAAAGAGAAGAGGCGGAATGTCTGCATGCCGCTGGAGCCACCATCAAATGGGCCTCTGCCAACTCTATGGCTTGATCCAGTGACGCTGGGCAGTGGCACTGGACCCACTTTGCTGTTCCTTCCAGAAGCCATGTGATGAACTGCTCCAGTGTCACCAGGTCGATAATCCCCTCAGCGTCACGGTCCTCCACCCTCAGCCACCGTCAGCAGGTGTCTCAGAGCTGTTGGCCAAACACGAACGGCTGGCCACCTTCCTCCAATGTCAACATGCAGAAGCGCTGGCAGTGTTGTTCTGGGGAGCAGCCGACACGCTGCAGGATGGCTCACTTCAAGTCGGTGTAGACAAGCCAACTGTCAGTGGAGAGCTGTTGCACGGCGAGCTGAACTTCTCTAGTCAGCAGCGGTAGTAGATGCGCTGCACTGCGCGTTGCTCGACTGGCCATCCCCATGCTTCAGCCGCTTGCTCAAAGAACGCAATTAAATCTTCTGGATCATCATGTGGCCCCATGCATGACATGGGGTGGGTCCACAGTAGTGGCAGTCGAGGACCCCGTTGACACGAACAAGTGCCGGAACTCCTGGTGGTGTTCCTGCTGAGCTAGTAGCAAAGCTTCAAAGCATTGTTCTTGTTCCTTTTGGAGTGCAATCATTGCTTGGTGCTGGCTCTATTGGGCAACAGCAAGGGCATGGATAAGGTCTTTGAACAGGGAGGACTCCATGGGTGTTCTGCTTCAGTATCCTGGCTTTCAGCACCACTGTGATATGTCCCTGACGTGGGTGGAATACTGAAGTGCAGCAGGCAATACTGTAGATGAGGTAAACACAGATTTAATTTTGTGTTTTTTTGTGACTTTTGCTTTTCAGCTTGGCTTGACACACATATACAATGCACAGACATGCTCTGGTTGGGAGAGATCCTCTCTCTTCACCCTCTCCCTCCTTTTCTACCTTCCATCATCATTGCAAAAAACACAGAACATTAATCAACAACAGGTGTACTGACTTTGCCACTCATCTTCCCTGGCCCCACCCTCCATTCACAGACTGCCACTTGGCCATGCCCCCACTGCCACAAGAACATAAACCAGAGTCATAAACTAGAATACTCAAACATAGCTAGGAACAAACGTAAACATTGAGACAGTGATACGGTACTTCACACTGTGTTTGTGGGCAGCATCATTTTATGTGTGCGCTGATTGCACTCCAAGCAGCAACAGGTGTATCTATTGACTAATTGTCTGAAGAGTGCGCACAATGCGCTCCGTGCACAAGCTCGGGCTACATAAGGCTCGAGCATGTGAAGGCATGACAGAGCGCCTCCCCCAAATAGCTCCCACTGGGAGCAAAAGTCCTCTATGAGCAGCCTCAGGGTAAAGGGCCTGCCATGAGAAAATGTCCACTCAGAACTCCACTCTGACTCTGGTTGGACGTGGCACCAGAACCTGGGCTTAGGTGGGAGCTTGGGCTTGGGTCGGGCCTTTAACCAAGGCATGAGGATGGATAGGGGCTCAGGGATAGACAGTGGCTTAGGTGTGGACTCAGACATGGATTCAGACATGAATGCGAGTTCAGACATAGATTTGGGCTCAGGCTTTGCCATGGACTTGGGCTCCGGATTAGACATGGGCATGGACTCGGGCTTGTGATGAGGCATGGACTTGGCATAGACATGGTTTCAGGCATGGACATGAAATCAAACATGGACATGGACTCAGGCAGGACTCTGGGCTTGAATATAGGCATGGATCCTGATGTCAGCATGGGCTTGATTTCCACCATAAACATGGACTCAGGCAGGGCTCTGGGCTTGGACTCTGACCTTGACATGGACATGGTTGTGGGGGGGCTGCCAATCCGTAGCCATAGTAACCATCTTCCCCCTTTCACAGTACAGCATTGACCACACCAATCCCAGTACTCGATGCCATGTTCTATCTCTGCCCATTCTTCTTACTCCCTGTAATGATATTGGATACAGAGATGATACCGAATACCAAATACAGTGACATCATGACTGTGCTTTAAACCTGCAGCGAAATCAAAATTCTTTCTCTCTGGCAGTGGGTTTCTACATGTGAAAGAGAGACGTCGTTGCATTTGTGCTACAGAAGAACAAAGGACAAAGGACAAGCTATTGATACCGGACCTTTAGCCAAAGCTCAATGTCTTTGATCTTCGCATAGTTGCAATAATAACTGAACCGGTTAGTTACTGCAGCCCACGCAGTATTTCAAAGAGAAAAGGCGACCGGAACCCTTTTCCCTTTCTCAGTGTCGGCGAACTACAAACAAGATTCCTTCCAGATCATCGGACGACCGACGGGACACCAAAGATCAGCTGACGAGCTGTAAAAGCTAAAGGAACAGAACTGATTTCTCCCTGGACCTGTGCTCCGCGCTGTCTTCCGATAACAGACGGCTCACTTTCAGTCGCCAAGCAAGAGCGATCTCAAGTAAGGCTGGCATCTGGGCAATTGTTAGCCTTAGTTGTGGCTAGTTAATGTGAAGAGTGTTATTTGAATTCGTTTATGGTTTAAATGTACACATTTTGATTCACATGAAAGTCGGTCTTAGACCGCGTGTTGTTTGAATTGCTTTGTTTACTATCTGTATTTAGTTCGATCGTGCATGCGCGCGCGCATGCTCTCCTTGTTGACCATCCCCCTCTAGGCGAGGCCTAGCACGAGGCTCACGCATTCCATACACACACACCCACCCAGACACGTGATTTCCCTCTCACATTTGAACATCCACTCGTCCCTACACTGTAACCCTTGCATATAGCTTATTACTTCTGATCACCATTAGTGTCTTAGTTATCATCATATTCACTACTGATTCTTATTTGTATACACTGTATCACCATTTATATTGAATTATTCCTTGGCTGCTATTGTTGCTATATCTGATCAGTATTAGTTTGCTATTTTAACAAATGGTACCTTTGGAATAAACTGTGTCCTGTCTATTGCTACAACATTCACTGAGCGCCAACCTCTGCCAAACAAGTACTCTGATTGTTTTCCCCCCATTTGGTTGCTATATGAATGCTATAGATCTAGACTAAACGTATTACATTAGAGCTACAATACTCATCACCACTAAGTTATCCCATTGATTTTAATAGTTTATATCTAAACTATTAGACACTTGAATTAATGATAAATAAATTTATGAGACTGATTTGATGAGCCTATTGCACCTACAGCATGGTGGTGAAAGACTGATGCTTGTTTTGCAGCCACAGGACCTGGGAAATTTGCAAATCACTGAGACAATGATGAAGTCCACGTTATACCAGAATATTCTTGAAACAAATGTGAGGCCATCTGTCCAGCAGCTTAACTTGGGCCAAAAGTGAGTCATGCAACAGCACAATGATCCCAAGCACACCAGCAAATTGGCATCTGAATAGCGAAAGAAGGAAAAGAAATCAAGGTGTTGGAACAGCCAAGTCAAAGTCCAGACCTCAACCACATCGAGATGCTGTGGCATGATCTTAAGACAGCTGTGCATCAACAAATGATGAACACCAATGATCTGAAGCAATGTTGGAAAGAAGAGTGGGCCAAAATTGCTCCAAAACTAGATATTGAAATCTGTTGGGTTTTTTTGTGGTCACCTGAGGTCATTTGCTTGTTTAATCGAGCTGGTGAGGACCACACTTGTTATTTAGGCCCTGATAAATTTAAAAACTTCAAATCGAAGGAGTGAAAAAGGGTAGCTACCTTTACATCCCAAGAACCAGGTCGATTTTTATTTTGGGGGATGACAAGCTGAATAATTTCTTATGGAAACAATTACTACTTACTGTGCTTTCATTTTTCCCCCCCTCACCATCCCACGCAAATAGATAGAGGACGGCGCTGGATTCAGGGATATGCACCGCCGTATGAGAACAGATGAATTTGATTTCCTCCTGGACTCTCATTGGCTGTTGCTCAGCACTGCTCTTGGTATTGGTTGTAGAAAGATTCACACTACAGGATTCATTGCCGAGAATATCAAACATGCTTGAAAATGTTGGAGCATCTGTGACAGCTTGCAGACTGAGAAAACTGAGTCACTGAACCACTCACACTACACGAGTGGCTGCCAGTGGGGCACGCAGAGATTTGTTGAGGGATAGAGTTGTAGACCAACAGACAGCAAGGGGAAAAAAAAAACAGAAGGGGGGAGGAAGAAAGAAAATGAAAAGGGAGGAAGAAAGCAAGAAACATCAAATGAGGAAAGCAAAAAACGAAAGAAAGGGCAGGCTTTGTGTGTGTGAGAGTTAGTCACAGACAGCAGCAGGTTGGATGTGATGAGCCAGCAGTGATTTCAGTACACACCTTCACTGTTCTCATGAGAAGGGGGGGGGGAAAAAAAAAAAAAAAAAATCGGTCCACAGATGTAGAGCAGGCTGCGAGTCGCCTGCTGTTGCTCACCACACAGCCATAATGACTTCAGAGAGAGCAATTAATTCCACTTTGTTTCTCATGACAAAGGCGATCCCCATCGCTAATCAAAAGGTCCGGAGAACCGTTCTCGCCACCGAATTTGAAAAATTGTGGATGATACGTTCCGTATTCCTCAAATTAGAAGCCAATCTAATGATCAAGACCAGATTTAACACGTAGCAGCTGCAAGCGAGCAGACATGATAAACTCTCTTTGAGCAAACACTAGAGAACACAGACAGAGAGAGAATGTATGTGTGAAGAAACGGGGAGAAAGAAAGACAGATGAGGGTTTGTGAGATGAGAGGAAGATGAAAGCAGGCTCATTCTCTTTGTTGGAAGACTTGTGCTGCACATCTGTTAAAAGGTCAGGAACCTTTAAACATTTTAAGCAGTGAAATAATAATAATAATAATAATAATAATAAGAGGATATAAATGTGCAAGCAGGTGAATTATGTTGGCTCTATTTGTAAAAGAATATCTAAACTTAACTTCAGGATTCTCGTTAGCAGAAGAAAGATGTTTCTTCTAAATGTTAAACAATATATTTATTCAACCAATAAAGGGAGAAAAACACAACAGGGCATGCTGTGATGGGAACATAATCAACAATAAGGAGGAATCACTGTCCCTGCCTTAAAAAAGCATATGCTATTCCCCGAGTACATGTCCCAGTGTATAAGACCCCGAGTGCAATTCCCCGCGTACAAGCCCTTGTGTGCAATTCCCCGGGTAACTCCCTGAGTACAAATCGCTGTGTGTTATTATCCGAGTACAGTTCCTTTAGAACAAATACTTCTGTGTTATTCCCTGAAAACAAGTCCCCAGGTTATTCCACATGTACAAGTCCCTGTGTCCCTGGGTGCAATTCCCCTTACTCAAGTCCCCGCGTGTAATGTCCCGAGTACAAGTCCATGAGTAAGTAGCATGGTGTTTTTCATATGTAATCACATACACAATCATGTTGATGATTCACGTTATACAAAACAATGATGCTGGTCGTCTTAAAACAGGGATGAGAGTGGGTGGTCATCAAAAAAGCGGAAAACAAGATGGCGCCCGAAGTCAACCGGGGGGGGGGGGGATGTAATCCAATTTTATATAAAATATGGTCACTG
>JAODLJ010000002.1:54221844-54234134 GCA_027576115.1 Cathorops melanopus
TGGGATAGGCTCCAGCTTGCCTGCGACCCTGTAGAACAGGATAAAGCGGCTAGAGATAATGAGATGAGATGAGATCATTCACCATAAACAGCTCTTCTCCTATACAATATATGATGTTAATAGTAAGTTTTAGTTGCTAAGCAATGTAACAGACAAAAAGTAGGGCATTCCTGGACACAACAGTGACCTGAGTGTATTGGTTAAAATCTGGCACGTTAAAAGATAATTCAATTATTGTAAAACTGTCATTATTTGTAATGATAAAGTCAAATCCTCAACACAATAAATCCTAATGTACACTAATCATCACAGAGCCACCATTGTAACTGAGCCATTTGGATGAGTTTTGCATTTGGGTCAGCTGTTTCCTTTTGACTCAATGCCATAAGAAGGAAAGCAGCGTGTTTAATTCTGATAAATGGGCTAATGGCGTTCCATTGATTTGCACTGGAAATAGGACAGAACGACTTTTCAGTCCAGGGACACAGAGTAATGCACAAGGAAGCATGTCAGGTACAGTAAATACTCTTGGTGAAAACCAACTCGATAAGGCTTCCGAATGGTACAGCAGTCCAAAGTTTCTCCTTCTGCATTGAAAACAGTTAGAACTGTTCGCTCACCTCAGGCGTGTTTTGAAAAAATGGAGGAAGGAGGAATTTTTCATTAGCTCTGATCCTTCCAGATTAGGAATAGGAAAAACTCGAGGTTGAGGCGCGAGTGTAAAAATTTCACAAAGAGAGAATTTTCTTTCAGGCTGATTCTTTCGTAGAGAGGTTTGAATACAGCGAACTCCTGCTTGTTCACTGTTCATTCCTGGTTTATTTATTGAGCAATGCCTGGAGATAAGTAGAATTTATAGCTGTTTTGAGGAAAAGTATGTCGTGGGGAGGATTGTTAGGATGGTAATAATTCAGGTAGTTCTCAGAGTCACTAATCTCCATTTGTCAGCTCTGTGACTCAAAACACCAAGACTCCCCGTTGTTCCATGAGACAAAACAACCTAAATGGCAGCTAATCTCTCAGATATTCCCACCTTCTATATGATGAAATAGTTACAGATTTGAGCTATCAGAAATAGACATGCAGTACACTGTATGGTGTATATTAAAGGTGTGGATTGAGGTTGGACCATTGTATGAGTAAAAGGTTTTTTACTTCCACATTGGCCGGAGAGTGAGTGGTTAGATATGAAGCTTGCGGGACAAATAAAGACAGCATTCATTAATATGAAGAAATGAATATGCGGCATCACCCGAGTGATTTGAATTTACACTACAGCATCCTTAGTAACCGCCTGGTCAGGGTTGTGATGGTTTACTTAGGCTAAGAGTTTTTTATATTTTGGGAAACAGAAGCAACTCATTTGAAGAAAATATCACAGGCAGATACACAGACAAATAACTGCATGAGCGAGATTTTAAAATAAATGTCCTTGGTATATCACTAGTTAAGAACAATTATGTCCTGGAGTGATGTAGATGATTGAGGAACTGTCAGAGCCGGAATTTACACACTATGGTGATAGTGTTACTATTTCTACTTCTGGGACTTTTAGAGTTTTGTGAAGAAAAGAAAAAAGAGACCACGCTGACGTCTGGTTTCAATTCAATACATATACAAATATTTGAAGAACTAAACAGTTACAGAGGCAGAGTGTACATCTAAGTCAAGCGTCTGAGTTGTGTTTATTTCTTCTTGATCCGTAGCGCTGGGAGAGTCTGACCAAACCCGTGTGGGGTGTGCATCATTCGGAGTACATGGCACCTGATGGTGACAACATAAGCCTGTCATCGCTCTCCCCAGGTACCGAAGACAACATGGTCATCATCTTCGAGACCGGCATGTAGCCGTGAAGACGGCGGATCCGCACGGAAGCTGAAGACAAGCTGATAATGCCGCTGCCTGTATTCCAGTTCAGTTTTACACTTGCCTGAATTCAATAGCAACTAGCTGTGAGAATGAGTTTACAAGAAGTCCATGACTCAATCATGTCATCTGATCAGGCAGAAGACGTGGGTTGAAATCGCTGCTGTTTCTACTTCACTACATTTCAGCAGCACACTATTAGCTTGTCTTTGGTTCAGATAGAGATGCATAGCATGAGAGGGAGTCTAGCTTGGAGTAGGTCTTTCTTACCATCACCTCCTCAGGGCAGAATTCCCACAATCCTCCTCGTTCAGCTTGGCACAGATAAAAGTTATGTTGGTGCTCGATATGAGGAGGATAAATACGGATAAGTGTCATTTGAATCTATGGTCATTAACGTTCGTTTAGACATAGCAATTGGGTCCACTGTATTTAAAACTAAAGGCCAAAATAGATGATCTATCATTACATTCTCCTTTCTTTATTCTGTCATATAGTATTACTCTATGTATAAAACAATGAATTTTGTGTATATTTAGGTCAATATATTAATAAGTGTTAGCTTGAACATGAAAATAGACAATACATAGTTGTTCTTTCGTCTTTTTCATTAACTGACCACTGATGTACATTTAACAATTCCTTTTATCACACAGTTTATTGATTATTTTAAACTCAATGTCTGTATAAAATGTCAGCACTTTTTTTTCTGTAAAAAAATAGAACTCAGTTTGCATGCCAAACATGAACACTTCCTTTATCTCGCTCAGATAAGAAGGACTTGTTGCCATAAAACTTCTGCATTTAGCTTGTTTTTTTTTTTTTCTTTAAAATATCAGACTTTTGTAAATATAAGATTTTTTAACACTAAATTCAGACTTGGCTTCATTTTAAAGCAGTCTGTAACAGTTATGCTGTAATGCTGAATAAACTCGATATTATACTCGAAGAATAAGTGATAACAGTGAGGACGAGGACTTAAAGAAGGAATAATTCAGCCTTTTCTCAACATCGGCTTTTTCTATCATATCTGGAGTGTTATGTCTGGTTACCATGGAGACGGATTTCATCATATTTCCCTGTGATGAAAAAACCTGTTTAATCAAACTTCATTTACAGTAGGCATCTAAAGGGCAGCTGTCAGGGCGGTCAGTAAACTGTGTTTATCGTAAAACATATAAATATATAGAATACGTTTAAAATAACTGCCGGGACACTCCAACGATGATGAGATGGACACGAGACTTATTTAGTTGTGGAGTTTTATTATTATTTAATTCAATTCTGCAAATTGGTGCGGTGCAGCAAAACACATTCTGATTATCAATGTTTTTCTGAAGTTTTTGTTTTTACTGTGTGTGTCTCTTGGAAAAAAAACCCATACAATTTATTCAGATGTAAATCTTAAGTAATAAATACCCTTGACTGAAAGTTGATGAAAGCGCTCCTAAAATGCTAAAATGTTTTGTATTTAACAAATGTGTGAAGTGAATATCAGTGAATAATAACCAAGATGAAGTCGAGATTATTATTATTCACTGAGCCTGAGGCGGATACTTGTTTTAGTATAAATACAGAGGTGATTATTTTTAAAAAATCATATTAAAAAAGTAATTTATTTCAAACTTCAAAAGCAGCATGCAAATATAATAAAGGCGTGGCACCGACTGGTCACTCATCGACGCCGAGTCACATAAAATACTTTGTTTTGAAATCGATAAAATAAATCACAATCCCATCTTACCTTTGAATAGTTTTCGACCAAACTTCATAGCATCTTTCGTGCTTTTAGAAACAGCATTTTCTTTCATAGTTTGTAATTCTTCCTCACTTACAGTGACAAAGCGATTGGTCGCCATTTTGCTGAGTCGCTCAAGTTGATTATCGAGAAATAGTCCGAATTTCTCGACCAATCAGCGCACATAATTTCCAATAATCATTGGTGTATTTATACTCAAAATGTTTATTGCCACCCTTTGACATCTGCCCTTAGACTTTTATTATCCAGCTAGCCAATTTTTTTCCTCAGTAGAAAACATTTAAAAGTAAATATTTAAAAATTGCATTCATGGTAATGACACATAGAATACAGTTGTGATGGATTTGAATTAGGTTGAAAAACAGCAGAGTATTCCTTAAATATCAAACTAAAATGATTACACTATAAAACCTTAGACAGGTTGGTTGATATGCAGGACTTTTTAACGTCTTGATAAATGGTTTGGGTTTAAACGCGAATGAAAAACCACAGCAAGCGGCTTTTTGCTAACACTGAGGTTTAGTGTGTTAACTAATGGAGTGAGAGAACACTCCAGTCATGTAATAGTAGTGAATAATGGATTGTTAGTGTACGGTCTGTGCGGAAGCGATGTACAGCCTGAGTTGACGGGTTACAGTTGCCAAATTTTGCCTTTTATTGTTTGTTTCACTGTAAGAGTTTATTAATTTCTAAATGTATATTAAGTCAAAGTGCACTGTGGGAATTCTGCCCTTCTTTCCTTACTCTAGTGTACCTTACTCTCAGCCTTTCTAACACTATCGACATGTACATACCATAAGAATTTAAAAAAAAAAAGGTTAAATTTTAATCTTAAATTTTGTTTTACATAACGCGAAAGAAACCAGAGATTTATTTTATGAAGGCTTTTATTTTGTTGATATACACACACCCAAGTATAAATATCCATACTGAATATCTGTGAGGTATATTTTAAGAGTTTGCTGCAGGATGAATTTTTGATAAAGCTATGACTGTGGAAAGATAGTTATTAATGATACGAGTCAACGGTGTTACAGAGAGAAATGTTAAGACAGCACATTATGTCGTCTGTTATAAGTATCAAGAGAGAGTGCTAGATTTCAGTATTGTCAGCTGACCACCCAGGGACCAATACAAGTATCGCAGTTATATGATCATCTCATCTACCTGTAGTTTTATTAATAAAAGTGAAAATATCTCACGTCCAGACATACAAGATACTGTACAGCTGAGTGCAAATGTTTGTACACCCTTGGAACAAGAAGACTGTAAAACAACTTTATTGTATAGTGTGTTAGGTTTCATAGGTATTCCTTCCTTAGAAACGTAACAAAAATCCTTCAAGTGCATGTTAAGATATTAATAACCCCGAAACAATCCATTCAAAAGTTTGAGATTGCAGTATTCCTTGGTAAATTGTGTAACTGCCTCCAGCCTCCTTTTTTTCACTCAGAAAACACAGGGTATTAACTTTTGCATGCTACTCCCTTGAGCATTGCATGCACAGCAATTAATCCGACCTAAGAATCTCTCAGAGTAACTCAGAATATCGAAGTAGTTTCTGTGGCTTTTGTACTCATTTCCCAAAACCTTTTAATCAAAGTGAAAGCAGCGAAGCTGATCACAGATCACAAGTGCAGCTCATTATGACACATTCAGAGCTCTTTCAAGTTTAAGTCAACCTATGTGAAAATAATATATTGTAAGGGAATAGGTGTGGAACGCAATGTGGTGTACAGTACATTCTGAGATGCTTTTCTGCTCAGCATTGCTGTAAAGAGTGGTTGCAACTATAAAGAGTGTTGTGCATGTCAATCCCAGAAGATTCGCAGTTTCTGAAAGACTCAAACCAGCTCATCTACAACACCTGTGCCGTGGTCAAAGTCATTATCACATTTGTTCTTCATTTTGATATTTAATGTGAACATTAACTGAAGCTGTTAACCCAGAGCTATATGATTTTACACACAGCCACATGATTGGCTGATCCCAGAACCAAAAGCACCTTCTGGTTGTTTAGTTTCGAGTTGAGAATCTGGTTCTTACTTCTCAAATTAAACTGAAAACCAAACCCAGTGAGCCTGCCAGTGATGATCACTGATCACAGGTGTAGCATTTGAACTGTTTTCTCTTTTTTTTTTTTGAGTTTCTCAAATTCCTCTTCATCCAGCAGCACGCTAGGATGATCAGCTGATAAAATGTTGTTTAGTCATTGTATGTAGAAAAGTCAAAGAAGAAACATGAACATTACCAAAAAAAAAAAAAGTTGTTCTTGACAGTAGCTTTGTCCCAAAGACTTGCTCACTGCAAACGAACTGTTGTTTGGTCTAGTTAATTAGATGTAGTAATGCTAATTTGAAAAAAGGAAGCATGTAGGAAATATAGAAAAGTACAAAAAGATGTCTTCTTTAATCAGCAATTTTTTACATTACTAAATGAATTGAGTAATAAATTGATTAAAAATAAATCTAGTATTAGTGAATTAAATCTATTTCTAAATGAACTTAAATAACTTTTACTCTTCTATAAATTGAAAGCTGATAAATGTAAAATCTGTAATCAAAATCTAGCAAATATATTTTTCAATTTAAATTGATTCAGATTCAATTCGAATCTAAATCAAGAAACATTAGTCAAAAGTTCATTTCTTGACAAACATTAATATTAGAGCACATTATCTTCGAGGTAGATGAACGCTAAAGCTTTGGGTCAGGTTACTGTCTCGAAGGTCCTCTCTTATTAACATAGATAATTTAGTGATTAACTCTTTCATCGTTGTGCTTTGTGACATGCTGTGAGCTGTAACTACAGTCTTCCATTCGTAAGCTGAAGTAGTAATAACATAACGACTCATGCTGTAAAAGTCATTGCTCATGCAGGAGTTGATCACTGATCATTGAAGATGTTGATGTATAAAGGGCTTCATGCTTTATACCACTGTGACTGTGTGCTGAAGATCCACTCACCCATACCACAGCAACAACTGGCAATAAACAAACTAACTCCATGGCAACACGCTCGCGTCTTGTCTTTCCTTTGTATTAGTGAATATACAAAGTAGCGACAGCGTGATAGAGCTCTCAGCTCTCTCATTCAATAATATAGTGTTAATATCAACACAGGTGTTATATAACTGTGTATTATAATACTCTATTTATTGATGCCTTAGTGCTTTTTATTCTGGAACTTTCATATTCCTATCCATTTTCATTATTTTCAAGTTGACATCATTTACAGCTTGCTTCTTTTCTTGAGGTATTAATTGAGGATTTTGAGGTTCAGATTACACCAGATTGTGTATATGCTTCATATTTGGATCATTTTAATTTGAGTGATTGCATTCATTAAATAAATGTGTGTTGGGATCATGAGAAGTTTTTATTTTTTGGACACTGGAAGGTGTCCCAAGCTACAAGACATTTCAGACCCCCTGTAAAAGCATCTTATTTGAATTAACTTTCAGCCATAATGTTTGATTGATTGTACTGTTCATACAGACAGACAGAGTTTGTAAAACCCAAAAACAGAAGGTTATTCAGGAGAACCAGTTCATGAAGCTAAGAACCCTCTACAAACTTTATATACCTGACCGGGACCAAGGCAAGGCAAGGCAAAAGGACAGGAGTTTTTGGTTCAAAAAGCAGGGTTTTATTTACCCAAAAATCTTAAAAAGTTGACAAAAGACCAAAAATTAATAATAACTAGGCCTACAAAAGAGGTCAACAAAATAAAATCGCGCTTGACTTGAGACAGACATCAGACATGACATTAACTGAACAAACTGACCTGACACAATGAAACAAAAGGGAACATATATAGTGGCTTGGACAAATCAAATAACACAGAAGGGGTAAACAAAAATAAACACTGACTACAAGCAGATAAAGCAAAACTAACTAAAGCCAAAATCCTCCTCGGGCACATGGTGAGACGTGGTACGGCCTAATGAGCAGGCTCCAAGATTTGGATCTCCTCAGCTCTCAACCACGCCTTTTGCCCAACCAGGAAGGGACCACGCACAATGCTCAAGGTAACTCAAAGAAAACTCAAACAAAGAAACATATGATTAGTGACAAACAAACATAGCTTTCACAACCCTACAGTGTTAAAATGTGTGCACTCCATATAAAACAAACAATGTAAGGTTAAACTGTAAATCAAACAAACTGTTGTGTCAATTATTTGAGTGTGACTGTAAAGGATAAACTGTGCAGCAAACTAATAAAGTGCAAAGGTTGAATGTGGGATAATATTACCCTCTGTGGCTGTGGCCATCACCCCCCAGGACTCTCGCTGACACAGAAAGATAGGTAATCAGCTGTTAGGTTCTCTTTCCCTGGGATGTGCTGGATACTGAAACGGAATGGTTGGAGCACCAGGTACCACCAGGTAATTCTTCTATTGGTGTCCTTCATCTTTTCCATCTAGCTTCTGACTGCAGCACTTTATGGTTGGTCTCCAGTGTGAATTCTCTACCCAAGAGGTAGTAATAGAAAGCGTCAAGGGCCCACTTAAAAGCCAGCACCCCCTTTTTCACCATCGAATATCAGACCTCCCTGTGAAACAGTTTCCTGCTGATACAGGCAACAGAATGGCAGTCATCAGGTGGCCCCTGAAGAAGCACAGTCCCCAAGCCCCTGTCAGAAGCATCAGTTTGCACAATGAAGGGATCAAAGTTTGGAGTACATAAAACTGGTTGCTTACTCAATGAGTCAGATATCATGGAAAGCTGCCACGGCCTCTTCTGTCCACTGGACCTGATTGTGACTCTGGGATCCAGTCAAGTCTATGAGCAGAGCCACCCTGGTGGAGAACTGCAGAATGAAACGGTGATAAAAGCTTGCCATCCCCAAAAAGGAACGGAGTGGCTTCCTTGTTTGTGGCAAAGGACATGACTCAATAGCCTGGACCTTACTGACCTGTGGTAATCATCCTGTTGCGAATGATGTGGCCCAGGTACTCAGTCTCAGATGTGGCAAAGACACACTTCGCAGGATTTACAGTCAGCCCAGCAGAATGGAGATGGCCCAAGACAATGCGCAGAAGTTCCAGGTGCTTATACCAGCTATCACTGTAAAGGACAATACCAAGATAAGCCACTGCAAACCAAGAGAAATCACAGAGTATCTGGTCCATGAGCCTCTGGAAACTGGCTGGGGTCTCATGAAGTCCAAATGGTAGCATGGTGAAGTGGAATAGGCCCCACGGAGTCTGAAAGCCCATCAGCTCTCTGGACTGCCAGTAACTTTTAGAGAGATCAGTTGTGGTCAAGGATTTCACCTTTTCCAGTCATTCAAGCAAGTCTTTGATCTGTGGTGTTGGATAGGAGTCAAACTGAGAAACTGAATTCAGGTATCTGAAATGACTGATGGTCGGGGAGCACCATATTGATGTGGTGGACACTTACTGTTATCTAGGTGGCACTCTTTGTGCTGGTGCGGGCTGTGAAACTGCCACCATCACAGGAGTTAGAGCTGCATGGGGCAAGTTTAGAGAACTTTTGCCCCTGCTAACCAACAAGACCCTCTCTCTCCATACATGTGGCAGAGTATACAACTGCTGCATCAGGGGTGCCACGCTCTATGCCAGTGAGTGTTGGCCTATGAAAAAGACAGATTTGGCACGCCTTGAGAGGAATGAGCGAGTAATGCTTTAGTGGATGTGCGGCATGAAGCCTACGGATGACGCAAGCTCAAACGTCTTGTGTTCAAGGCTTAAACTAGCAGATCTTGAGACAGAAATCAGATGCAGGTGCCTGCGCTGGTTTGGTCATACTCCGCGTAGCTCAACCTATGTCAACACCATCCAAGATTTCCAGATGGATGGTCACAGGCGTAGAGGGAGACCTCGAAAAACTTGGATGGAGGTGATCAAGGACGATCTGCATTTAACGGGCCTCACTGCTATGGACGTAACTGACAGAAAGGAGTGGAGAAGACTCCTAAAGAAATACCATGCAGCATCTTACCCACAAGAAGTGGAAGCTGGCATTAAAAGGAGAGTGAGTGAGTGAAATCAATACAGAATCTTATGCTGCAATCATTTTTCGGCACAAGGACTACTGGGTTACACTACTCACTTTTTGAAGGCTTATGATACCCTGGGACAGCAGCAGATCCACCTCCTCCTTCAGTGCATTCAGCAGGCACTCAGGGACCCTGTAACTAAGTTGTCTCACAGAAGCACCTTCTTGAAGGACAATATCATGTTCAACAAGCTCAGTCCTCCCAGGATTCTCCTGGAATACTTCAAGACTACAGATCGACCTCGCCTGGAGCTGTCTGTCTTCAGAGAGGTGGCCGAGGTTAAAGTCCACTGGAATAGCAGCAAGGGTTTTGCTGATCCACTTCCTCCTCTTCCAGTACACTTCTGTTTTTCTTTCAGGTCACTGCACCCATTCCTTCAGGAGGTTTACATCCAGTACCCTACTGAAGCACGACTGACCTGGGGTCGATATCCAGTACATAGTAGGTCCAAGTTTCTTCTGAACCTCAAATGGTCCATGCTACTTTGCCAACAACTTGTTGTCATCACTGGGGAGAAGCACCAACACCTTCTGTCCTGAGCTGAAGGATCTTTGGCAGGCTGACTGATCGTACCAGGACTTCTGCTGTTGCTGGGCCTCTGCCATGTGTGACTGGGCAAGCTCATTCATCCTTTCCAACCAGTCTCTCATCTGCACAACATGGGATACAACATTAACAGAATCCCCTCTCCCCTGGTCTCCTTCCCAAAATCTCCCTCAGCAAAGAAAGAAGCCCTTGGACTTCATGCCCATAGAGAAGTTCAGAGCGAGAGAAACCCCTGGAGGCTTGGGGTACTTCTCTATATGCAAACAGGAGATATGGCAGCCAGAGATCCCAGTCTGTACCACTGTTGTTCACAAACTTCCGCAGCATCTGCTTCAGTCTTATTGGAGCGTTCTGTCAGCCCGTAAGTTTGGGGGTGGTAAGGCATGGTTCTCAGGCTCTTAATGCCAAGCAACTGGTAGACCTGCTTCAACAGAGTTGACAAAATTAGTTCCACAATTAGTCAGTATTTCATGAGGGAAACTTCACCAGATAAAAAGTAACGGATTTCACCTTTATAGACTTCAATGGAAAAACCTCTGGGTATTTGGTTGTGTAATCTGTTATGACCAGCATGTAATGGTTCCCAGCCTTATTCTTCTCCACAGGACCGAAAATGTCTATTCCGAGGCATTTGAATGGAGTGCCTATAATGGAGGTGGTTGGAGTGGAGCTCTGGAGGGAAGACTAGCAGATGCCATTTGACACTGAGAATAACTTCTTCAGAATTGTGCAACATCTTTGCGCAGTCTAGGCCAGTGAAAGTGGTGTCTAATGCAAGCTGTGGTTTTGTACTTACCTAAGTGGCCAGCCCAGGGAACAGAATGCCCCAACACAAGTATGGTGCCTCTACCTACTTTGGGAACCACTAGCTGCAAAATTTACCCCTGCAGATGGTAGAGAATGCCAATTTGCAGTATGTACTCCTGTCTGTTACCATCCAAGCTCAGCTCCTGGCTCCTTCTCCTTGGCTTTCTGAAAGAGAAATGGATCGGTTTTCTGCATGTCAACAATTTTGCCTGGCATCTAGAATCCTAACAGCAACTCTGGCTCAATATTAGTTGGTGGTTTCACAACTGTATGAAGGAATTTCTCCCGCTTTCTCTGCCTACGAGTTTTCCAAAACTTCCTGGGTGCTGCCTCCAACTCATCATTGTAGAATGGCAGAGTACTGAGAATCTCCAGGTGCTCATGAGTCTTCTTAGCCTGCCCCCTAGTAACAGCGTAACATTTTTGGCTCCTGTCTGGCTCCAACAAATCAAAGAGTACTGGGAGGTGTCATCCTAGCACAACAGAATAAGGCAATTTATCAGCAACCACAATGTTTAAGAGATATGTTTGATATATGTGTGTGTGCATCAGCTGTTGAATAGCTCTTTTCATCTCCATGTATACAACAGATAGGGATGGTGTCTCTGGTACAGATAACATTGGATGGTACAACCTTCCTGCACACAAGTGTCTGATCACTCCCAGTATCAATCAAGCCTTTGAGAGCAGTTCCATTAACTTCAACATCAATCATTTGAACAGCCTGGTCAATCTTTAGAACAGATTCTGCATGAGGGCATGGCACAACACACATGTGGGTTAACTTGACTATTTTTAAGGCACATGGGCTTCATATGGCCTTCTAATCCACAAAGATACCAGATCAGCTTTCTACATGAGGGTTTCGATGGCCTACTAGCAGACTGATTCTCCCATATGGGAGGCTTACCTCACCATCTTCTGATGGTGCTGCTGGGTGGTTTTACGGCTGTCTTGTCTTCCAGGAGTTGTAACTCCATGGCTGTCCATTCTTCCGTGCCGCCACAAAGACATCAGCAAGCTTAGCAGCCTCCATTGCAGAACCTGGGTCATGCTCTTTGATCCAGACCTAAAGCTCAGGGGACACCACTCTCAAATACTGTTCCAATATGATCATTTCACCAATTTCATGAATTGTTTTACCTTTTGGCTGTATCCACTTTCCATAGAGCTCCTTAAAGATCATAGGCAACAGTCAGAGGTGAAACGTACAGTGGTGCTTGAAAGTTTGTGAACCCTTTAGAATTTTCTATATTTCTGCATAAATATAACCTAAAACATCATCA
>JAODLJ010000002.1:54337617-54348923 GCA_027576115.1 Cathorops melanopus
GTAGGATACGGACCCATTCGCCAGCCAATCAGAGCGCAGGATTTGATGGAAACCGGACCGTGAAAAAAATAAATGTTTTTATTCCATCAAAAAAGTGTCCTGTATGTCTAATAATTCCCGATATTTCACTCCGCTGACTAGATGCACGTTGTCAAAATGGCAAACCGGTTCAAAATTAAAATTCTTTTGATTAACTTGTGTTATTTTTTGTGGATGCGTCCATATAATATAAAGAACATTACACGGTGGTACGAGGATATGTAGTTTATCTTCTCGTGTTGAAAAATATTTCACTCATTCACTTTGCTCACTCATGATATATACATTCACCACTTGAAGATAAATTTCATATATTTGCTCAACAGTTTAATATCTTCGATATAATAGTACATCTGAAACAATTAGAATATCGTGGAAAAGTTCAATATTTTCCATCAGTTATTTGAGAAAGTGTAAATTTAATATATTCCCGACTCATTAAATGTAAATTAAAATGTTTCAAGCATTTTTCCAATTTAATTTTGATCATTATGGGCTCTAGGGCAAAAAAAAAAATTAATGCAAAAACATATCTCAAATTATGAGAATATTTCATTTCGAGTTTGAGTAAAACAGTATAGATACTGTGTATCTCTCAGGCTAGTTCAGTACACACAACCACAGTCATGGGGAAGACTGCTGACTTGACAGTTGTCCAGAAGATGATCATCAACACCCTCCACAAGGAAGCAACAGAAGGTCATTGCTGAAAAGGCTGGCTGGAAAAGGTGCACAAGCAACGGGGATGACTGATAGGTTTTGATCTGTCTGTACTGACATAGGTTGAATTGACAAAGTATGATCTAGAAATGTCAATTTCTGCAACCTCGGAGATTCTGCCTCATGGCTTGATCCGGGAGCAAACAATCACTGACACAGCTCTTCACAGAGATGTTTTTCAGTTTGTTGTAGGACAAACATGAGTATATATTCACATTCAAGAGTGTGTTGTAGCTCTGTGACTGGCTGTTGATGTGATTGACGAAGCTAAGTTATCTATGTATGACAGGGTAACGTAAATGGGTGATAAAGCATTACATCACTGGTTTACACTACACTACTTTATGAAAGAAGAGAGACATTATATACTGTACCATTACATCACCTGTCAGGATCATCGTCTTATGAAAGAAGAAAGACATGACTGTTCAACGTAACCTTCATTAAGCAGAGAGCAGAATGTTCGAGCAAAGATAAATCTCAAGGATTTAACTAACCAAAACAAGTAGCAATCAGAACAGCCTGCCTGTTCCAGTTTTAAGCATGCCAAACAGATATTTCTATCAATGACCGCAGCCTTGAGAGGATTATCAAGAAAAGTCGATTCAAGAACTTGGAAGAGCTTCACGCTGGTGTCAGTGCATCAAGAACCACCACGCACAGATGTCTTCAGGAAAGGGGCTACAACTGCCACATTCTGATTATCAAGCCACTCCTGAACCAGAGACAATGTCACAAGCGTCTTACGTGGGCTGAGGAGAGAAAGAACTTGACTGTTGCTCAGTGGTCCAAACACCGATTTTCAGATGAAAGTAAATTTTGCATTTCATTTGGAAATCAAGCTCCTCGAGCCTGGAGGAAGAGCGGAGAGGCACGGAGTCCAAGGTGTTTGAAGTCCAGTGTGAAGTTTCCACAGTCTGTGATGATTTGGAGCGCCATGTAATCTACTGGCGTTGGTCCAGTGTGTTTTATCAAGTCCAAAGTCAGTGCAGCTGTCTACCAGGAGGTTTTAGAGCACTTCATTCCTCCATCTGCTGACAAGCTTTATGGAGATGCCGATTTCCTTTTCCAGCAGGACTTAGCACCTACCCACAGATATTACTGCGCTTGATTGGACAGCCAACTCGCCTGACCTGAACCCCACAGAGAATCTATTGGCTATTGTTGAGAGGAAGTTGAGAAACTCTTAACCCAAAAATACAGACTAGCTGAAGGCTGCCATCAAAGCAACCTGGGCTTCAAGAACACCTCCGAGGTGCCCCAGGCTGATCGCCTCCATGCCACACTGCACTGATGCAGTAATTTGCGCTAAAGGAGCCCCAACCAAGTATTGCGTGTATAAATTAATATACAGTACGTACTTTTCAGAAGTTGGACATTTCTGCATTGTGAATCCTTTTTTGATTGACCTTAGGAAATATTCTAATAATTTGAGATGCTGGATTTTTGATTTTCACGAGCTGTAAGCCATAATCATCAAAATTAAAGCACAAAAAGGTTTGCAGTATTCTGTGTCATGAATATAGACTATATGAAAGATTATCTTTTTGAATTAAATTATGAAAAGAAATGAACTTTTTCACGACATTCTAATCGTTTGAGACGCACTCAAACAATTAGCAAAAAGTTTTTTAAAAAAAGGGAGGGGTAAATTTTTTTGTCACTTGAATATGATCTTTTACCTCGTGTAGCTTTCAAGCTTTACTCTACAAACTAAACAGCACATTTAGTAAGAGGCAGATTAGATAGTATTTATTATCATTCTAGCCGCGTACAAGTACACAGTAGAACGAAATAATGTTTTCCAAAGCCTCATAGACATCAGCATACACAATCGATAGCATTCATCCATTCATTATTTATGCCACTTTGCCATCCGTTGTGGGTGAGCTGGAGGCAATCCAAGCTGACTTTGGGGGAAAGCCAGGGTATACCCGAATCCAGGACAGGTCACCAGTCCACTGGTGACCACTGGGCTAACACAGAGACAGAGACCTGGGAGAGTCATTCAGATCTATGGGAAGAAACCAGAGCACCCAGAGGAAACCTAGACAGGAACAAGGAGAATATGCAAACTCCACACAGAAAGGCAGCGAGCTTTGAACCGAGAACCTGCTTGCAGTAAGGTGATAGTGCTGCCCACTGCACCACTGTGCCACCTTGAGATACTGCTGTGTGTGAAAAGCCCAGAAGATCAAAATCACTCAGATTATGATGTGAACTTTCTATGATTTTATGCATTGTGATGCTGAAATGTGATTGGCTGATTGGATAACCGCATGATTGAGCAGGCCATAGTAAAGTGAGTTCCTGGTGCTTCATATTCACCGCTACTCCATAACGGTTCGTGTTTTGTTTTTTACCTGTGTGGTGTAAAGTCATATCTGGGATAGAGATACTAGGTAGGCTATTAGGCAGGGTGTCAGAATCAGACTACAGGCTCAGTATAAAGAAACACAAAATACTAATGATGCAACTGAGCCAACTGGTGAACGAATCCGTTAACTGAACCGAGTCACATCACATCATTTCACCTCTTGCTCAATGAACACTAGGTGGAAGCAGTGCTCATGACTCTAATGGTGTCTCTAATTCATGTTTTAATGGATTTGATGATAATCCATCATTCACTAGAGTCGTCTGAACATTTATAGCAGCAGCTTGCGCTTAGACAGAAAACTGTGTGGTCCGTTATGGTGTGGGAGGAAATGCATCAGTGTTTTGGTACTGATTACAGTCTCACTCCAATGTGTTTGAAATAAAGTGGCATTTGCCAAAACAACTGAAGCATAGTGACTATTAGTTATCAGTGTTAAATGATGGGGCTGTAAACTGAAACGATTGGATGTTGAACTGAAGTGACTGGGCTTTAAAATGGAATGATTGGACATTAAACTGGAATGATTGGATTCTAAACTGGAATGACTGGATGTTAAACTGGAATGATTGGACACTACACTGAACTTATTTGAATTTAAACTGAAATGATTAGACTTTAAGCTAGAATGACTGGATGTTAAACTGAAAAGATTGGACACTTAACTGAAATTATTAGACTCTAAACTGGAATGATTGGATGCTAAACTGAAATGACTGGACTCTAAACTGGAATGATTGGATGCTAAACTGAAATGACTGGACTCTAAACTGGAATGATGGGGCATTAAACTGAAATGATTGGATTGTAAACTGGAATAATTGGATGTTAAACCGAAATGATTGGACACTACAGTGAAATTATTTGAAGCTAAACTGAAATGATTGGACTCTAAACTGAAAGGACTGGGCTTTAAACTGGAATGATTGGACACAACTGAAATTACTTGATGCTAAACTGAAATGATTGGACAGGTAAATGAAATGATTGGATTCTAAACTGGAATGATTAGACGTTAAACTGAAATGATTGGACTCTAAACTGGAATGATTAGACTCTAAATTCAAATGATTGGACACTACAGTGAACTTATTTGAAGTTACACTGAAATGATTAGACTTTAAACTAGAATGATTGGATGTTAAACTGAAATGATTGGACTCTAAACTGGAATGATTGGACGCTACACTGAACTTATTTGAAGCTAAACTGAAATTATTGGACTCTAAACTGAAAGGACTGGGCTTTAAACTGGAATGATTGGACACTTAACTGAAATTGATGCTAAACTGAAATGATTGGACACTTAATTGGAATGATTAGACATTAAACTGAAATGATTGGACACTACACTGAAATTATTTGAAGCTAAACTGAAATTATTTGACGCTAAACTGGAATGATTGGACGTTAAACTAGAATGATTAGACTCTAGACTGAAATGATTGGACACTACACTGAACTTATTTGAAGCTAAACTGAAATTATTAGACTTTAAGCTAGAATGATTGGACGTTAAACTGAAATGATTGGACTCTAAACTGGAATGATGGGGCATTAAACTGAAATGATTGGATTGTAAACTGGAATGATTGGACGTTAAGCTGAAATGATTGGACTCTAAACTGAAAGGACTGGGCGTTAAACTGCAGTGATTGGACACTTAACTGAAATTATTTGATGCTAAACTGAAATGATTGGACTCAAGTCAGAATCACACTGAACATTCTCTCTACAGGTTCAGAAGTTAATTAGTCAGGGACAGAGACAGACAGCGCCTGCTGCTAAACAGTATCAGTAAAGCTGTAAATGAACCAGGGTTTACTTCAAAGGGCTTATTTTCACACATTGCCCCTGGCTGATTAGACTCGACCAAAAAGATTGGACTGAAAACTGTAAACAAACAATCAAAAAAGTTTAATGGTTGATATGCTGAAGGTTAACATTTCTGGAAGGAGTCTCCAGTGTCAGGATGTTTTCCGCTACAGTAAAGTCTTCAGCCAGAGGAGTCCACTTTTTCAGACAAGCTGGTTTTTTTATTGTCTTAATATTTTGACACATTTAATTTCATATATTAAGTTTAAGTGAAAAAAAGAGGAACTTAAAAACACTTTCGGCTGCGTTTCGGATTGTTTTTTGTTTGAGCACTGCACAGCGCTGGGTGTGTTTTGCATCCCTTGCATATTTGACCTTGTTCCATTTCTGGAACAAAACAGACACGACACAGACAGCCAGGAATTATTAGAGAGTGTGTTTTTTTAATTTAATTTAAATATATTTCGTGTAACAGGTGCCACAAAAATTACAAAAAAAAAATTCAATACACAAGTATCTACAAAAAATTTCTTGTGCAAACCCGAGCAAACCAGCAAGGATTTCAGTTAGTTTCTTGAAACTCACGATAGTGCAACTTGGACACATCATGAGTGATGAACCCAGGGTCATAGAACCAAAATCAATGACATAGTACAAGAACATTCATTTTCCACACTAGAAAAAAGGTCCCATTTTAAAACAAACAAAACATTCAAAAACTGACATTTGGTCCTGTAGGATAAACAAGAATGTCATTAAAGGGAAAAGAAAAAAAAAAACAAAAAAACCTAGTGCTGTTTTAGATCTCTTTGGCTTGAACAGACATGACCTCTTTTTCTTTCTCGGTAAACAGACAACATTCATGCTCCGTTTTCTGACCAAGTGTTAATCACATGACCAGATCAGCACCTCGAGTTTAGCTGCTTACATTCTTGAATGTTGTTTTGACTTTAGAGCATGTCACAAAAACAGATACCGAAAGTAAAAGGCACATTGGTTTAAAAAAAAAAAGTCCCAGAAGGACATTTCTTGAACAGTGGTGGTGTTTTTGTTGTTCATGGGAAACTTTCCTGGTTCAAAACACATTCATGTCACCAACGGTTGGTGTTATAGCCGCGCTCCCATCAGGACACGACACAAAAGCCTCCTCTTAAAACGAGGCAACAATAATATATACACGCACAAAGAGCCTGTAGAACCAAGCGGGAACATTTTAACTCGTCAGTCAGTGATGGCTGGAAGTCCTTTAGCGTGAACGGGAAATGGAGCTGCTTCTGAAACTTCATCCTTTGAATCCAGAATATACTGTAAATACCTCTAACATGTCCGAGTTAATAAATAAAGAAATAAATAAACCACGCAGAGCCCCGGTTGCATGTAGCAGTGTAGATTCAAGACACATGCACACACGGGCGCAGGAGACGGGACAGCATCCACGGGATGACACAATGCTGGAGAACTTTTCCATACAAGAAAATGGTGTGATAAATAAAAGAGGTGTTGAGGAGCCAGTGTAAGAGTGTGATGTAATCCAGTGTATAATCAAACAGTAGGTGTGAAGTTTCAACAGCCATCTTCTATCGGTTTGTGTTTAAAATTAAAGGCTCGGAGCGATGTTCCTGTCGTCCTGCAGGTCTCCGATGTCTTCCGAGCTTTCGGTCATCCAGGGATGGCGCAAAATCTGCTCCAAGCTTGGACGATCTTCAGGGCGGTATGCAAGGCACCAGAGAATTAAAGACTGGCATTCTGCAATAGAACAGAACAGGAAAAATAAATAAATAAATCAGCAATCGTTTTATTTTACAAACGAGATGACAGTTTTCATTGAGAAAACATTCATCCTGTTTGTCGAGTGAAAAAACACTTTCTATAGTTGGACAGCTATTGTTAGTCTACTAGAAATACAGGACACACAGGAACTCACCTTTAGAGACACGCTTAGTGAAACTGGGCGTAGCCTGGACAATGTCTCCGTCTCTTTCAAATGGAATGTCTCCACACACCATGTCAAACAACAGGACGCCCAGAGACCAGACGGTGAGCGGAAGTGCTTCATAACGCTGATGAAGGATCCACTCGGGTGGGCTGTAAACTCTGGTTCCTGACAGAAAAACCAGAACGTGAACATTCTGTGCAATTAAATAATCACTAGCTGTATTCCTGATTTCAAGGTTATCCGTAGCGGTTAATCCAGTTCTCCAGCCACCTTACCTTCAAATTCCGTGTAGGCCGTGTCCTTCAGCAGAGCGCCAGATCCAAAGTCGATGATCTTGACATCTCCGGTACGTGTGTCGACGAGAATGTTCTCATCTTTGATGTCTCGATGGACGATTCCCCTCGAGTGGCAAAACTGAATTGCGTCGACCACCTGCTTCAAAAACCTGTCGAAGAGATGCAATTTCTTCAGTTTCAGGTTATAAGAAGTTAATATCTCATCGAACAGCGAGTTATGAGTTTTGCTATACCTTCGTGCCAGCGGTTCATCTATAGCACCACGCTCGGTGATGAAGTCAAACAGGTCCTGGCATGGCTGTGGTCTCTCGAACACGAGAAAGAAGCCCTGACCAGACACTTCGAACCAGTCCAGCATACGGATGATGCTAGGGTGGCCTGAAACTCCGAGCTTCAGCAGGAGCGCCACCTCCATGGGGACAGGGTCGGGTTGACCAGCCTAAAAACACAAACAAACGCTGTTTATAAATCACCTCATGAAAGAAAGGCCAAGTTGAAGATAATAACCAATTTTAGTTCATTTAATAATAAATTACAACAGTTTGTAGCTCATGAGCCATTACTGAGTGATGGAAAAAAAAAAATCCGAATTTTAACAATACAATGCACCAGCTCTTCCTGTTAGACATAATTTCGTGTTTGGGTTTTTTTTTTTTTGGGAAATACTTTCGCTTCCGGTTCCTCTGGGACTGTTTTGAAAAATCCATGAACGTCACTACATCATCACCTAGCAACCACTAGAGGAGACTAATATTCTGATTTATTTAAAATTAGGATTTCTATTTAATTCTAAATTACTGGTCATCTTTAAAATTGGTCTCTTTTCGTCCTTATAGCTGTATATGTATATAAAATATATATTTTTGTAATCAACGTGCAAGTTTGTTTTTCTTTAAAAACAAACAAAACCTCACCAGTTCTGCCCACTGCTGCACTCTGTCATGGCACACTTGTTTGATAGCGACCTGAAATGGAAAACAAATTAAATTTAGTACAAAGACACTTAAAATATCCTTTACATACAATTCAAGCATCCTGGCTTCATAAATAAGAAAATACCTCCTCATATGTAGTACAAGGCTTATATTCAAATGACAACAAATCGTTTTAAAGCTCTCGGCTCTTCATTCTATCTATCATCTAAAGCACTTTAGAACATTTTTATTCTTTAAAAAAAAAAGAAGCTTATACCTGTAAACCATCAGAGATTCTCTGTCCTGAGAACACAGAACCGAATCCACCGCTTCCCAGCAGAGCTCCTAACTTATACTGCTTCTCAAAACACTCCTTAGCTTGAGCTGAAGGAAAGAAAAACGACAGTTTAACACTTATTCGGTTTAAAGCACCATAATACAGCTTAATTAGCATCGTAGCTAACTGACAAAATCACCTTCTGACCCATAAAACACTCTGTTTAGGGCTTGTTTTTATTTAAAAATTAAATTTAACAACTAGTATCAGGTAGCTTCAGTCATTTCTCTCTTTTTTTTAACGAAGAATAAGTATATAATATGAATAAAAGTATTGTTCTTACCGGATTTTCCTCTCACGTCGTCTGTTTGCTCTCGGCGCATTTTATCGGCGACGACTGCACGTTTATCCAACATCATTTCACGACGTAAAGTTAAAAAAAAATGTAAAATATCCACCCAAAATGTGCTGCGAGTCAGCCAGAAAAGAAGAATAATCCACTGTTTAACACTCAGCACTGAATATCCATGTTTTAAATAAACTTTTTCGTGAAATACTCGACACTGCCAGATAGTGCGCATGCGCAGACTGCCTTTATTCGTGACGTAGCTGTCGCATTTAAATTCCTTTCCGAATTCAGAAGGCTTCGGGAATCCGAGTTAGCATCTGGTTTATTCGAAGTGGAATTTGAATTTGGTTCTGTAAAGCGATACAGAAAAGGAGGAAGAGGGAGAAAAAAACAATTAATACATGTATATGTAATGTACAATTTTAAACAATATCTCAATGAACAAACAATTTCCAAAATGTTGACAAGACAAAGTTTAATATAACATCTGTTTACAGGCGCGCGGGAACACATCTTAGGTCAGGGGTGCTGCATATTAAGTAGCCTAGGTAATGGGGGTCATGGGTTTATATATATGTATATATATGCCGTTATAATGCGCTTTAAGATTGATACCAACGTGTGGCAACAAATTTTTTTGCAGCTGTAAGTCCAGCTAACAATGCTCTTTTCTTGACCAGTGTCAAACCCAGCCTTGACAGGTTGTTCAAAATGAGTGTGGCAGGCGAACACGGCAATCTGACCTTAAACAATTTAGAAAGGTTAAAGGCAACCATCTTCCAAAATTCAGCCACTGGGGTACACTCCCAAAACATATGAAAGTAAGTGCCAGTAACCTTGGAAGAACAGAAAGTACAAGTAGGATCATTAATAACCTTCATTAAATGAAGCTTCCTGGGAGTTAAATAAACTCTATGTATATAATTATAATGTATTTGCTGATGATCAGGATTTCTGGATGCTAAACCCACACTAGTCCAAACTTTATCCCAGTCAAATGTAGGTTCCAAATCTGGAACATCTCTCCTCCACATCGTGTCCAATGCCAGAGGACTGTAAGAATGCTGCAATAAGCACCAATAGAGTCTTGATACAAAACCGCTTGTGCTCCCCGCAGAGTAAAACACTTTATGAAGTGGATGTGGTGTGAGAGGGCCCTGTAAGGGGACTCCATTGCCTTTTAACGTCAATATCAACTGCAAATAAAAGAAAAAGGAGGTACGTGGTATACTATGCTTAATACATATGTTCTGAAAAGTAAGTAACCCCTCCTCCCCATAAATATCACCAAGTGTACAAATGTTTTTGTTTTCCCAGTCAGGAAAACGAATAGGATGACCACCAATCAACAATCTCTCGTTGTTAAATATTGGGAAGTGTGGGCCGCAGACAAAAGAACAACCAGCTAATTTCTCCACCCTCCTCCATACTGATAACAAGTATGAAATAATAGGACCAAATCTCGAGCGACAGTGATGGAGAGAGATATTAGAATACAGAAAGTTATTAAAAGAATATGGAGCAATCATCTGCTCCTCCAAAGCTCGCCATGACACTTGAGCATCAGACTGTAACCAAGTTAGGAGAGCTCTAAGTGTAAAGGCCCACCCGTAAAACTTGAAGTTCAGGAGAGACAGGCCACATAATTATAATATTTTGTATGAAATCTGTTTCTCATGCTGGGGTCGTGATCCTGTTCAGTGCTAAGACAGCATTTCACAAAACTACTGTATTTGAAGCAGGCTGTTAACTCAGACATGGACATGCGTATATGATTATTCTTCATTTCTTTCAGAAGTTTTTTTTTTAGTTCAAACAATGTCCAGTATATTCGCTAGTTTACACAGTTTGTGATATGATTATGAAATGACTGGCTGACCTCACTGCACATTCTGCCATCCCTAACAGGATACTTGATGTATAATTCTTTCATGTGCTTAAAAAAGGAATCAATTATTTAACTCGTATCATATTGAACGAGTATATGTTCTGTTAGTCAAATTTGTTGTCTCTGATTAAAACATGACCGTGCTCTGGTATATGTTAATGCCTATAGCCAAGTCCATAGACATTTGGATGCGGTCTGCTCTTTTGATTTATACTCCCACTTTAAAAGTACATACCATTCATACTGAATGATGTCTGCTTTTACTCAAGCGTCTGCAGCTAACATGGCTCTAAACTCTGGAATTAAACAAATGCCAAGGTTTCCTCTTGTCTGTACAAACACTGACCTTTTGAGTGTTTTTCAGTTCTCATTTCACACTGGCATGTATTACATAATTCATTTCATATAGGCAGAGGATATACTTTGGTGCCGACTCATGTGAAATATTGTTTAACATGAGTGAAAAATGTATGTGAACATCTGTATCTGATGGCAACGAACCTCAATCACTTCATTTACATGGACAAAATACTCCGTTTTTTCCCCTTTATAACTAAGCTGTTTACATGGTTAATGAAAATGAATATTCCGCTAATATTCCTGTTTACATGCAGCTGCGCCCTGTGATGACCTGGCAACTTGTCCAGGGTGTACCCCGCCTTTCGCCCGTAGTCAGCTGGGATAGGCTCCAGCTT
>JAODLJ010000002.1:54458795-54470875 GCA_027576115.1 Cathorops melanopus
GAAAGAAAGAGGGGAAGAAAGAAACAGGGGAAGAAAGAAAGAAAGAAAGAAAGAGGGGAAGAAAGAAAGAGGGGAAGAAAGAAAGAAAGAAAGAAAGAAAGAAAGAAGAGGGGAAGAAAGAAAGAAAGAGGGGAAGAAAGAAAGAAAGAAAGAAAGAAAGAAAGAAAGAAAGAAAGAAAGAAAGAAAGAAAGAGGGGAAGAAAGAAAGACAGAAAGAAAAAAAGAAAGAAGAGGGGAAGAAAAAGCAAGAAAGAAAGAAAAAGAAAGAAGAGAGGAGAGGAAGAAAGAAAGAAAGCAAGAGAGAAAGAAAGAAAACAGAAGAAAAAAGAACAAAAAGAAAAAAGAGGGGAAGAAAAAAGAGAATAAAGAAAGAAAGAAAGAAAGAAGAGGGGAAGAAAAAGCAAGCAAGAAAGAAAGAACCCAGACATCCCGATTACACATTTATGGCATGAAATGCTGCAGTTAAAAATACACAGAACATCCTGAGAAAGAAATGACGTAATAAGACAAAAGAGGAAACTGAAACAGCTAGTCTGAGAATTTTATATTTAGATTTTTTTTGTCCAATCAGCTGCTTGTTCTGTGGGAGAACAGTGATCAGGTTTGTAATGTCTGATACTAAAGATAACTACAATCATTTAAAAAAAGCATATGATGTCAGAATCATTTACTGCCATATGACCACAAGAAACCGTAAACCCCAAAACCTCTCCAGTGCCAGAAAGCAAAGCACTGACACTGGAGACTCCTTCTGTGGATGTTAAACATCTCCTTCAAGAAAACTTCACCATATCAACTCACAGTGGCAACTTCTCCCAATCATTCACTGTAAGCCTTTATCATCTTAACTAGGAGAGAGAGAGAGAGAGAGAGAGTGTAATGTTCTACTCACTCTACCACCCAATACTGATCATAAAAAATGTGCACAAGCTTTTACATTCCGCCCAGGTGCTTTATGCAATCAGCTAGTTTGTGTAAAGACAGGACACGAGCAGTAAGAATAGCTTGATGGTGTGAACCTCAATAAAACATTCACTGCACACACAACAACCAAAACAGCTCATTCTGATAAGTGAGAGAAAGCACTCTGATGTTCATCTCTCACCTGCATCCAGCTCTACACTATAGCATGGGATTGAGTCAAGTGAGAGTCTGTAACTTTCAAAGTTGGGATCCAGCAGATCTCTGTTCACTTTCAGAGAATAATTCGGATCCGCCATGTTCCTTACAGAGCTGCAGGATTACTTCAACTGTGGTGGGGAGAAATAATTACACAATTACTGCTAGAGCTAACTGGAGATTAACGTACAACAGAAACGCATGCTTCCTGTGGGAGCTTTTTGGACGGACCGCGCTATGAATCCTGGGAAATGAAGTGGCGCTACTGTGGGTTGCCATAGAAACTCGTGTGTTTAAAGTGAATTCAATGCCCAATTTCTCTGTATATAATTAAAATGATTAATGAGTTGTAGCAACTAATTATGAAAATTATTACAAACTTGCACTTCTCTTGTATTTTCTCGGTAATTTATATCACAGAAACTCGACTCCCCATGATGCTTCAGAGCTGAACCGGAACTCTGAAATCAAGTGTTTCCCTCCGGATAACATATGAGGATGCACTGGAGTGAACTCGTTTCACTGAGCTCCATATAAAATCCGGAGAACTCATAGCCCCGATAATAGAGACGTATGAAGCCATTTGGTCGCCATATTACCACTCCCATTGCGTGTATTTGGCTTATGTGTTAAACCGTGACATCTGATCAAATTTGCCCCAAGAAAAGTATCTCCTGACTTTTTTTCCCCTTTCATTACCTCCTTTTATTTTCTCAAATTTACCCACATTCCTTACATATCTTTATAGCACTCCCCTTCACTGTTATTATTTTTTTTTTCCTTTTCCAATTCAGACCTTTTTTTTTTGAATGGCTCTTTTTTACTATAATTATTTTTACGGAGATTATTTCAGTTTTTCTCTTATACAGTGTACCTTTCTTTTTCCTATACTTCTTATGAAAGAGAAAGGTTATGTAATATTGTATTATATATAATAGTATAATAAAATAAATAAGATATATTTAGTTATATTATGTTATATGTGAAATGTCCGTCCACAACCTTTGACTTGACGGTTTGTACAGTTCACTGCTGCACATGTAGGCATTTTTCTTCTAATTTTTCTCACCAACTAATTACATAAATAACTTGTCCAGTTTTGTGTAGCTTCCAGTAGCCTGATTGACCGTCCCGCTCCGTGATGTGAGTGGTAAGATGGCGGCCAGATGGCTTCACTCTGACGAGCCTATAAGCTCTCCAGATATTTTTACACAGAGCTCAGCGGGGAGGGAGTCTGCATCATCATTTCCAAATGTCTCCATTTTTGCCCGTCGACACTAAAACACTATCCTGGAGTTTTCAAATTCAAAGTACCAGCGTTCCAAAAACCAGCCAGGAAACTCTGGAATAGCTTGGACACTGAGCGTAAACATAGCAAAAGTGATGCATTTTAAAACTAAAATGTATTAATATGGACATTGCCGAAGACATTTTGTGTGTGTGAGTGGGAGAGACAGGAGATAAGGAAGCTCAGGAGTGTTTTCACTTTGATGTTTTGTTACTGGAAGCTTCTGGAATGCTGCATTAACAGCGACCGTGGAGAGCATATGCTAGTTGAAACAATGTACAGATGTTTCATTATCATGCTGCGCTGCTCTTCTTTACCGAACACAGTCTCAGCATGGTAAAGTGGCTCTGCAAAAAAAAAAAAAAAAAAATTGGTCTCCATAGAAACTTCAGGTTGAGCAGCTGTCTTTAACTTTACCTGAATTAAAGTCTTCGCACAAATTTTTTTCAGCGACAGATAAACGTCTGTTCATTGTTCTTAAATGTGCTTCTTATCAGGAGATGCTCACTGAGCTACACACACATTTACCTGTAGTGGTTATGAAACAGAGAAATGTCTGTGGAGCTCAGTGTGCAACTTCCCATCTAGTGTATGATAATATTTGCGCTGAATTAATTAGCAGTCGTTACAATTCATTAATATGGAAGACACTTTTTATCCAACATGGCTTAATCATAACAGCTCAATCGAGCTAAGAAACTGTAAGGTTAAAGCTGTGCTCATGGTGCTTCCTTGTCAGTCTCACTACTTATAATCACAACCAGTGATAGTCAGCTACTAGTGCAGTATTCTTGGGTTTCACATCATATCACATCACGGCCAAAAGTAAACCTGTAGATGGCAGTAATGCAACACTGTGGATGCCATCTGCCGTAAAACCCAAAAGATGAAGGAAAAAGAAGAAGCCAAAGGTAAACCTGCGTGCACACACACGGACTTCCTCTGTCTGCTTGACTGTGCGAAGAGAGCAATTTCATGCACATTATTTGCTCAGGAATCCCCTCAAATTAAATAACTTCCCAGCCACAGAACAGAACGGCCTGATATTTTGTGAGATACGACAGAAATAAACATACATCACAATGACCACATTTCAGAGGGAACTAAATTTCACCTTTTTTATGAAATCGAAAGGCCGTCTAGCTTTAAAAGCGAAGCTCCCGATGAATGGAAAATGTGTTAGTAAATAATCCCATGCTATAAAAAAAAAAGCAAACTAAAAATAAGTGCTGGATAAAAACCCATCTATCTTATGGAAATAAAGATACAAATTTCATTGCCTGGTGGTCAAGTGTTGAGATACGTTACCTTGCACTTAAGATCAGGGTCCCTGTGGTTGCAAAAGCCATCAAAAATCAGGTTAATATGTTTCACCATGTTCGCTTAAGTATGGAGCTCCGCTATTACATTAGCTATCACTTTTTGGTCTTGTCAGTTTCCAGGACTTGGAGGATTTACAGTCGGAGTCAAAATTTTGGACACGGCTTCTAATTCAATGTTTTTTCTTTATTTTCATGAATTAAAAGTCACTTCATGTCTTAAAGTAATGATGGATGTCGTGTCTCTTTACTTAGTCGAGCGGCTCTTGATATAACATTGTATGGACTACTACAGTTGTGGTGTGGAACAGGACCATTTACTGTATTTTTATTATTCACTATTTAATCTCAAACGCATTAAGAAGGCAAGAAACTCGTCCATTAATTAACTTTTGACGAGGCACACTTATTAATTGAAAAGCATTCCAGGTGACTACCTCATGAAGCTGGTTAAGATAATGCTAATAGTGTGCAAAGCGTCATCAAAGTAAAAACCGGCTTCCACATATTATTTCATAGTTTTGATGTCTTCAGTATTGTTCTACAATGTAGAAAATAGTCCAAATACAGAAAAACCTATGGATGAGTAATATAGGGGTGTACAAACTTTTGGCTGATACTGTATGCGCCTGGTGGCTGGGCTAGCTAATGAATATATGATTTGTCCACACCTGAGTCAGTATTTAAATTACAAATAATTACATACTTCTATAAAATTGTGTGTGAAGGCTCCCAGCTTTGTACAGCAAACATCGAAGTAAGAAATACTCAGAATTTAACAGTTAATAATGTAACACTGACAAATCATATTTGGTATATACGTCATATATAGAGGATGTTACACGGTCGCACGAAGATATGACGTTTATGTATATATCATGAGTGAGTGACGCGAATAAGTGAAAATATTTTCAACACTCGAAGATAAACTTCATATCTTCGCGCCACCGTGTAATGTTCTTTATATTATATGGACTCATCCACAAAAAAAAAAAAAAATGCACAAGTTAATCAAAAGAATTTTAATTTTGAACCGGTTCGCCATTTTGTTTTGTGTCTCGTCAGCGGGAAAACACTGGAAGTGAAATATCAGGAAATATTACACATACAGGACGCTTTTTCGATGGAATAAAAACACGTGTTGTATTCCCTTCTAGCGAGTTTTGTTCATTTGGTTCGAAAGCATGCAATATTGTTAGCATATCGCTTATCCTACGTGTATTACCGTACGTCACTCTACCCAATGGAGAATGAGCGTTGAATATGGCTTACGATATTGCATGGTTGTCAAGACAACATGGCGTCACATATCAGAGATGTAAACCTTCCGCACTAGCGAGTGACTGGGACAATTTGTAAACAAACATGGCCGCCAGGTTTGCTCGATTTTGAAAAAGAAAGACGCGTTGAATACCCGAAAGGAACGCGTATGTATAATAATATTGGCTGGCGTTTTTTCGTGGTGTATCAGATATATTCCATTCAGCTACTCGTCTTCAACTTGTTCGATATCATGCTAGCTGAATGGAATATAGCTGATAGACCACTCAACACCAGCCAATATTATTTAAATATGCCACTCAGATCCGTGATGTATTTCATATGAAAAATGTCAGAAGATAAACTTCATATCTTCAAGCCAGTGTGTTATTTTCTTTTTATTCTATAGACAAACAAAAAGTACCCAAGTTTATCAAAACAATCAATTTCCTTACAAGTGACATATAGAGATTTACATCACGGTTTTGGTTCTCCATGTCTCGGATGGAGCTCGGATGAAAAATACGAGTGGTGTATTTCCCAGTAAAACACTCGTGTCCATATAATACAAGTACATATGCGACTATACACACACAGTTACTTAGCTATACGCTAATATAACCAACTGGACTACTATAAATGCACGTCTGACTGAAAAAAGTATATTAAATATAGGTAACAAATGTGTACGAATCCTTATAATATCCTATAATTATTCAACATTTCACCTGAAACTAAAGGATTATTGAAAACGTCATGAATTACTATGTATGTACCGTATATTTCCCTATAAACCAGCATTAGTAGTAAGACCCACATTCATAGCCATTAAAGTCTGAATAGTTATTCTACAAAAAGTTCTGCTGTACAAACCCAGTCGTTTTCACACAAGTTAGTACAGTATGTAGTTTACGATCCGATATGCCACATACATTACTTTGTATTTCCCGGTTAAATAACTAGCGTAAAACATTACGCTACCAAAATGTTTTGAGAGAAAGCACACAAGGATTTGTGTGAACTATGGTTGGGAATGGAGTTCGGTTCGTCCTTTACGCAGTACCTTGATTTCAGCCTGCAGTGGTTCCAGTTCTTTACTGACAGTCTTGATCCTTCAGTCCTTCTCGTTTAGCATTTTAGGAAAACTATAAAATAATAAAATAGACGTAGAAATGAAATAGAAAGACGTTTGAAAAATGACAGACAAATAAAGCAAAATCTAGATTAACTAAAATACACTATTTAAATAAATAAATAAATAAATAAATAAAAGATTACCTAGTTAGCTAGCTAGCTAAGATTAGCTGCAATAATCAACTTCAAGATAGCGCAAAACAGGAAGTGATGTGCAGATAAAGGTTTAGGGCTGCTGTGCTTCTTTTATACTCTTTTTCAGGACCAAAACGTAGAATTAATCAGCCATGTGTTTTGGTGACATACAGACGTATGGTGTCGGAAATGAGAAGAGTGCCATTTTTTTTTTTTTTAAGCTGCGCTTTTGTACTTTAAGCTGATTTTAAATTCTCTGTACTGGAGTACAGAGCCAAAACAACCTCAACTGTGTTACCATCCAATTATTTATAGACCTTCACTCTTTTTTCCTACGTGTGACAAATAAGACTCGAGGTGTTTTTCTAACATGAACTACACCAGGCTTCTGGGTGACACCTCATTCAACTCGTACCAAGTAGGGGGAAAAAAGAAAAGAAAGAAAAAAAAAAAAGTGTATCAGCAATCGTAAAAATATCTACATTCAGAAATATACAATTCAAAAGTGAGATCCAAAAGTAAAAAGTAAACACGTATAGCGGCGTTGTTGCTGTAGCAATTATTAATTATGCTCGACAGCTAATTAGTTGCAGGTAACAGCGATTTTCACAACAGCTGGCAGATAAAGATTGTGAATTCAGTGCAGGTGATAAACATCGGAATGGATACAGAAGGTGTGTGCTTTCCACCTTCTCACATCCTTGTATTTGAAGATGTGAGAAAAATGACGGTGCTTTCTAAGGACTAACTGAAATAGCATGCAAGAACACCATGCAAGAAATCCAAAATATGCAACCTTGACCTTATCAACAGCCTGTGCAGTGATGACAAGGTTTTGGTTCAGACTTGTGACAGATATTATAATGTTTCTATGATTCGTAAATTATACAAATAATTAATATATCTGCATGCTTAATGTTAAACTGTTCACAGAAACTTAATGTGAGATTATTGCAGGGGTGTGTTTGGCTGGGCACTTTTAAAAATTCATCTACTCTGTATATAACCACTTCACAGCCGGAGCCGAATAAGTTGAGAGTTGTTCCGGCTATGGAGGGTTACACGATCTAAAAATACGTCTTTCACAATGACATCTTAGTAAGCAACTACGTAGAATTATCATCTATGTACAGCACCATACATACTTTGTTTAAAGTGTCTTTTTGTCTTTCTATACATCCTGCACTGAACTACCACATGTATGTCTTTGAGGTGTCTATCTGTGAGTTTTGAGGGTCGATGGACCCTTCTTTCTCTTTCTCCGTTTCGTTCTCCCACAGGTTGATGAGAGGTGGGTAGAGCTCGTTGAGGGGAATCGAGGTGGCATGTTGCATGTACTTCTTCAACGAGTGATGGCAGGACTTTTGCTTTATACGTCTTCCCATGTAAAACACCAGCAATGCCATGATACAGATGGCAAACATGGAGCCCATCACTGCTGCCAAGGCAACGTTACTTGGTTGGGCAACTATCTCTACAGCAAAGCTGGCTTCTTTAGTGGTGATATTGATGCAGGACTGCTGAGTTTGCTGCTCTGTCGATGCCATGGTCAAGCAGACTTGATACTCTGTTGAGGGTAAAAGGTGCGTGAGGTTGTATTCTTGAATGTCCACCGGGACCTTTGCCGTGTAGCTAATGTGAGGGTTATTGATTCTCATAGTGGCACTGAGCCACTTGGGTTGTGGCATCTCATGGCCAGAGACACGGGCTGTTGGGTAAACCTTCCATTCCAATACTACAGATTGCGCATGGATAACTTTTGCGAGGATAACAAGGGCTCCAGTGGTGTTCCTTGCCCCTTGCTGTTTAGCTTTCTTCCTGTCATCATGCCAATTACTTTTGTCTACGTACACAGAGATACTCCAGGTGTCTGCACCTTCTGTATTCCATGCCACACATGTATATAAACCAGCGTCCTCTGGCTCAACATGAAGGATCTCCAGAGCACCTTGGTCCTGAAGTCTGTGCTTCTTCATGCCACTGTTGCCCTTATTCAGTGCTGGGGATACCACTTCTGAGGTGACTTTGTCACCTGTGGGGGTTACCCAGTAGAACTGAGGGGCAGGGTCACCCACAGCACGACAGTTGAGCGTTAGGGGCTGACCGGCTGTGACATTGAGTTTGGGAGGGAAACTATTCAGAGATATGACTGGCAGACAGGCGTTACTTGCCATGTCCCAGTTACTTGACACCACTTCCTGGAGCGTGCGCCCTACCAGGTTTGGAGGAGAGGCACACATTGTGATTTTGGGTTCCAAAAGCTTGAGACTTGACTGGTTACCAAAGACTGGCCCCCAGATTGAGAGGCAATCACACCTGAGGGGGTTACTATGGAGGCTGACCTCATCCAGGTTGGGGAAGGAAGCTAAAACCTCATGAGGAAGGAGAGTGAGGTCGTTGTTGTGGAACAGCAAAGTACGCAAGCTAGCCATGCCATGGAAAGCCTTGCGGTCGATATAGGACAGACGAGGGTTGTTGTAAACCTCCAACTTGGCCATCTGCGGGAGGTTGGAAAATGCATTTCTTTCCACAGACACAAGCTCCTCCATGTTGTTCATGCTGAGTTCCTCCAAGTGGGCAAAGTCCTGGAAATCACCTGACTGCACATACACAATAGGATTCTTGTTGAGGTCGAGGAATTTCAGGTTTGGCAGAGCGCGCAGTGCATCTCTGGGCACTTCTGTCAATTTATTATCAAAAAACGAGAGACTCTCTAGGTATTCCAGTCCTTGAAAAGCTCCGGAAGGTATTTCCCTGAGGCCCATGCCAGCTAGTACCAAACTGTGCAATTTTGAAAGAGGGTGAAAGTTCATATCTTCCAATCCAAGTATGGGGTTCTCGCCTATCATAAGGATCTCCAGGTTCGGTAGGGATTCAAACCACTGACTATCGATAGCCACCAATTTGTTTGAATTTAGATGTAGCCTAAGCAGGTTCCCTAAACCAGAAAAGGCATGTGGGCCAATTGAGGAGATCTGGTTGTGGTTTATATAAAGTTCCTCCAAGCTGACTAAATCTTTCATGCAGAAATCAGGTAGTTCTTTAACTTGATTCTCCTCCAGGTAAAGGGTGACCAGCTGAGTTAAGTTGCCCAGACCAACATCTTGGATTTGTGTAAAGTGGTTCTGAGAAAGGTCCAACTCAGTGAGATTGACAAGAGTCCGCAGTTCTGAAGTCACCATGGAGATGTTGTTGCTCTGGAGAAGCAACACCTGAGTGTCAGAAGATATGTTTTGTGGGATGGTGCTTAGATGAAGTTCGTTACAGTCCACAGTCTTTGCCTGATGGTACACAGACTGAGGGGTGTACCATGGCCGTGTTTCACAAACACACTGCGCTGGGCAGAATGACGATGCCAGGGAACAGCGACATGCAATCAGAACGAGGCAGATGGAAAGCAGTGGAGTGGAAATGGCAGTTCTCTTCATGCTGAAGGTCTGTAGGGAGATCTCCAAGTGCTGGTCACACTTACTTGCTGATGCTTTAGGAAAGCAGACTTCGACAAGATTGAAAAAAGTGTTGGCTCATTCAGTCCTGCAAAACAGAAAGAGAAGAAACAAATATGTTATCTGTATGAAAGTAATCTTGGTGATTAAAATACTGTATCACAGCTATTGTATTTATTGTGTCCCCTGTCAAGTAAACCCCTGGAAAAAGGGTTCTTCAAGGGTTACTTGGATAGGTATTTGGGTTTGGCCCTCAACACAGATAAAGCAGATACTGAAGATGAAGAAATGAATGGACCAATGTACAATATGTTCAGCATGGCCATTCTTTGTCCCTCTTCATATCTGACCTCCAGCTCTCACCAGCACAAGGGTTTAAAAAAAAAAGAAAGAAAAAAAGCCTCACTGAGGCTGTAGCTCATACCGGCCACTAGTGTTGTGTGCGAGTTTGAAATCCGATCAGTCCTGAGGGAGAAGGAGCAATTTTTGTGAAATTGCATATGACCCCTGTGTAGCCACATCCACAGCAGGTGGCGCCACCTGGTGAATAATTCTTGTTGGAATGTGTGTCTTTAGAGTCTTCTGGGTAAGTTTCAGTGAAAAAGTTCTAGCAGTTTACAAAGAGTAGCATTTAATGTGATGAGTCACCCAAACATTTCAAACACCCATAAAATGTTAAATATGACCGGTGGTGCCACCATCTTGACAACTTTTATGCACACCCACCTGGGGAACACTGTGTGCGAGTTTGATTGAAATCCGATCAATCCTGTAGGAGTAGCAGCGATTTTTGTAAATTGTGGACTGATGATGACAACGGATGGACGACGGACAGACGACGCGCGATTGCAGAAGCTCATCCGACTTGGTGTACGGCTGGATGAGCTAAAAACTGTTGCTCCTGCAATTGTTTGGCTGGGTCAAGTAGGATCCCAGTCCAGATACACACATCAACCAACATCTGAAGTTCCCCACCTAATCCATCCATTATCTGTAACCGCTTATCCTGTGCAGGGTCACGGGTAAGCTGGAGCCTATCCCAGATGTCTATGGGCAAGAGGCAGGATACACCCTGGACAACTCGCCGGATCGCCACAGGGCTGACAAACCATTCATCACACTTACACATTCACACCTACAGTCAACTTAGAGCCACCAATTAACCTAACCTGCATGTCTTTGGACTGTGGGGGAAACCGGAGCACCCGGAGAAAACCCACACAGACATAACATGCAAACTCCACACAGAAAGGCCCCTGTCAGCTGCTGGACTCAAACCCAGAACCTTCTTGCTGTGAGGTAACAGTGCTAACCACTAGACCACCATGCTGCCAGTAATAAGTTTGAATACCTACAAAAGCATAACTTCGTATTTGTTTTTTTGCTTAGGTCACTGATCTGTAATGATTAAATGCAACTCAAGAATGATTTGCTAGGGGGAAGCCATGGCCTAATGGTTAGCGATGAAGCTTTGGGACCAAAAGGTTGCTGGTTTGATTCCCTGAACCAGCAGGAATGGTTGAAGTGCCCTTGAACAAGGCACCTAACCCCAGGCTGCTCTGTGTATGTTATATGTCTCTCTGGATAAGAGCATCTGCTAAATGCTGTTAATGTGATGTTAGTACAGTGCAGAATGGGTGTCTGTGCTGTTCTGCCTCTGAGCTCTAATGACTGATAGTAAGAGAGACAGGATAAAAAGGAGAGCGGAACAAGGGTGTGACATTTTTGACAATGACATTCATTTTTGTCTTTCCGAGTCCAGCACGAATTCAAACATCTCCGTCTATGGCATCTAAGGTCCCCAGCCTTTCTGCCTCAAACTGCTTCCTACTTCTCTTCACTTTCTCCTCCAACATATCTCTCATCGCACAACACCTCTGGTTGCAGAGCGCTGGTACGCTGTGTAAAAACAGCTTTATGCTGGCTTTATTTGGTTCAATGGAAACAACCAAAGCAAACCAAAATATTGAGGGATCTTTTTTACGGCAATATCTGTGGAAAAAGAGCTACTGAGTCACTACAACTTCCTACTGCAGTAAGGGTACTGCCACTAGATGTCGATCAGATTTATTTGCTCATTGTATTTTTATTTGAATTTTGATGTCAGCCACTGGTAATTGGTATATGTTTAATGCCCGCGAGTTTGCGAGCTTTTTGAATGTTCAATCACTTCGCGAGAGAGAAGCTCACATCAGTTCCCGCCTGCAGCAGAGGAGAGAGAGGTCGCGTTGTTTGTGAGCTCTATTTCAGCACTTATTTTGCAGAAAGTGTCTTTATAGTTCGGCCTGCTTGTGGCCATAATGTGTACCTGGGACTCCGGTGTCACTCCAGTGAGTGATCTTGCTGTTTTGCGCGGACACATCTGCCCTCCGTTGCTGA
>JAODLJ010000002.1:54915333-54926455 GCA_027576115.1 Cathorops melanopus
TGATTTCCTGGATTCTTTCCCCCCATTCTGTCTCTCATAGTTGAAGTGTACCTATGATGAAAATTACAGGCCTCTCTTATCTTTTTAAGTGGGAGAACTTGCACAATTGGTGGCTGACTAAATACTTTTTTTCCCCACTGTATGTTGTGAATTTGGAAACAAATACAATTAAGATTGTTGGGTTACAAATAGTTTGTGTTTTTTTTTTCTCAAATATTTCTTTGGACAAGTCAACTTCACATTCGGACAAGTAAATTTCCGTTCAACTTGCCCGACAGGACAAGTGGTTTCAAAAGTTAATGTAGAGCCCTGAAATCCTGTTTGATAGCTTTTAAGCAAGCATTTCTTTAAGAAATAATTCAGACGACTCACTACCAGTTTCTCCACAAGCTTTCCTAGGTGTGAAGTTAAAGCTATGGGCCTGTAATTACCTGGGTTACTAGGGTCTTTCCCTGGGTTAGGAAATGGAAGAAATGTTGCCTTTTTCCATGTTTTAGGTAATTTTCCTTCTTTCCAAATGTGATTAAATAACTCAAGTATCTTTTCCAGTACTTCCACAGGAAGTTTTCTAAACATAGCATAACACAAACTAGATTGCATTTCCTCTGCAGAAACTGCTGGAGTGTGCTTGCTCAAATAAAGCCACATTCTATAAAATACATACAATAACTGACATGCACAAAAATACCTTATTGAACCCTCCAATTGGCTTTCAAGTCATTACTCCTGAAACACCCCCGTCAAAATGGTCACAATGGACTGCTCCACAATGAACTCGGGCCACCCCTCTATTTTCCCGCCGAGTGGTACGGTCCTCAAGCGCGACACGGAAGTTCGTTTTGAATGCCTGGTGAGTGAATTGCTCCCGGAGTTGTAGTAACAAAAGTTTTAAACAATAAATGAAGTTTTTAACAGCTAGTATGGATTATTTTACTTCTTGAGACTAGAAAAGATTATACAGATGGAGAATGTAGCGACAGGACAGCAGTGATTTAGAAAAGGCTTCCTGCGCGCTCTGTCAGCCCGTCACACTCTTTCACAGCATTTTGAAGGGAGTCCTCTCCACTCTTTTATATGTTTTTAATTTTAATTCAGAGGTTTTACAGGGTTTAAAACGTGGATTTTGGCTGTAAAATCGCAGATTTAATTCGGTTTTTCTCTGCTGCGCGCGCTCTAACGGCTAGAGTGGGGGAGCTTCTTATGACGTCATCACTCCCATTCATTCAGTGGCACGGAATTTTACCGAAAAACGGGAATACCGGACGAACGACAAGGGGTAGCGCAACCATTTGAACAAGTACACTATTCCAGACCGGGCCCTACGTTTCAGCGTTGGAACGGTGTCTCTATCTCAAAAGCCCTAGGAGGAGGAGTGGATCCAAAAAACGGGTGAAAACGAATAATAACTAGAATGCATTTCCGGAGAAAATGCGAAAGTGTGCTTGCGCGAATTACGGGAGAACGACAAGGCGTATCGGAAAGCTGTATACAAGCACACACATCTGCACCACAGGCCGGACAAGTGAGAAGTGGAACGGCGTCTCTAACTTGAATGCCCCGGGAGGAGTAGCGGCTCAAAGAAAGTGGCTGAAAAGAAAAACAATAATAATAAACGCGTCGGAGAACAATAGTGTGCTCGCTTTGCAAGCACACATAATAATAAAACTTAAGAACAATAGTGTGCTTTTCCAAGCACATGAATAATAAAAATAAAACTTTAAAAGAACAATAGTGTGCTTTTTCAAGCACACTAATTATCACTTCCTGGTGAGGCGTATGCTGTATTAGCTACTGCCATTTTCAATTCTGACATATTAAATTCATTATCAAGTATAGACCCTGTTTCAGGTTTAACATTTAGGATACCTTCATTCGCCTTTAATATATCCTCTTTCCTTTTTTTAAAACAATCGTCTAAATGATCACCTTTATGAATATCTGTAAATATTTTACCCAACATATTAGCCTTTTCCTTATCTGATACAGCTTTGAAATTCTTGTCATCAATTAGTACAGGAATACTTGCAGGCTTATATCTACCTGACATCTTTTTGACCATCATCCACATCTTATCTAAGGTTGTTTCCCTTCCAATTGTAGAGCAAAACTGTCTCCAAGATTCCCTTTTTACCTCTTTAATTACTTTCCTCGCTAGAGCCTTTTTCCTTTGGTATTCCACAAGGTTATCTGTAGTTAATGTTTTACGCAGTTTTTTTTAAAAGCTTTATTTCGGTCTTTAATGACTTGTTTACATTTATCATTCCACCATGGAACATTCACTCTCTTCTTCTGACTCTTACTAATAGGAATGCTCTGACTAGCTGCAGTAAGAATGAGGATGCTTAGGTTATTATTCATCTGCTCTATAGTTTGATCAATTTTTGGAATATTTTTCATTTCTTCATTGCAACTTTTTAAAAATTTCTCCCAGTCTGCTTTCATAAAATGCCATTTATGATGAATGTAACTTTCTTCAGTCTTCATTTCAACTTCAATTTTACAAAAGATAGGAAAATGATCACTACCAATGCTTGTTTTCTGGTCTACCTCCCATTCACATTTACTGGCTAATTTCCTATCAACTAAAGTCAGGTCAATACATGAGGTTTCATTCTTATATATATTCATCCGTGTACCACTGCCATTATTTAGACATACTAGCATTCTTTCATTTATCATTTCTTCAACAGTCTCCCCATTTAGATCTGTGTGTTTACTTCCCCATAAGCTATTATGGGCATTAAAATCCCCACACCATATCTCTCTATGAGATCTTTTGATAATGTTTCTCAACAGTTCATTTGTTAAAGCTTTACATGGGTTATAGTAATTAATAATTATGTATTTACCATTATCTCCATTAAAAATTTCAGTCACAATACATTCATGTTCCTCAGCTGTACTCAAATGTCTGTATGACACTCCTTCTCTGACAAAGGTCATACACCCTCCTCCTCTATCTTTCCCCCTGTCATATCTAATGTTGTTATAACCTTTTAAGACAAAATCCAAATGTGGTTTTAACCATGTTTCCTGTATACAGATAACATCTGGTTTACTATTTAATTCATGCACATACCTTTTAAACTCTTGTCCATTTGCAATCAGACTTCTTGCATTCCACTGAAGAATGATTAACACCATTAGACATTTAACCAACTTGAGATTCTCCATATTTATTATTTAACATTTCATGAATTTCATCAGCTTTGGTTGTGGTACCCAAAAATTCATTTGCGGTTTCCACAACTGATCTAATTCTGTCACTCTTCCTAGAGTGCTGTATTGTGACATTAACTATAGAACAGATAAATGCTATAAATTCATTTTTCTTGATCAGTAGAGTCTCTTTTGAAATTCTTGTTTTGCATTCACAACATTCTATCACTGGGTTAGACCTTGGCAGGCCTACCTTTGTCTGTTGATATATATGGTTCCCACCATTCTGTCTTGGAGTCCAAGAATTTTGCTCTGTTGGAGATACAAATCTTTTAACATTCACGTCTTTCTTATTTTTATTTATCTCCTTTAGTGCATTAGCATATGACACCTGATGAGTTAGTTTGTATTTCTGAACTTCCTTTGCCTCCTTCTGTCTCTCACACCCTCCATAGGCAGCACTATGCTGACCTCCACAGTTGCAACATTTTAACTGAACATTCTCCCCACATTTCCCATACTCATGTTCACCTCCACATTTTGCACATCTAAGTTTACCTCTACATTGTGCTGCTACATGGCCAAAATGTTGACATTTAAAACATCGTATTGGAGGGGGAATGAATTCTCGCACTGGGTAGCTCATAAAACCCATTTGGACTTTGGCAGGCATTTCATTCTTAAAAAAAAAAAAAAAGGAGTAAAACTGACAAACTCTGTTTTTTCTTTGCCTTTAGTCAAGCGTTTTGCATCGACTATTTCTCCCCCTTTCAGATTGGTAACTGAAACTGGAATCCCAGTTATAACTCCTCTTTTCTTTGCCACTATTCCTGGGATGTGTGATGTTATTTTAGAGCGATTTAATGTAGTCTTCTTTAAGATCTTATCTCGCTGAGCTTCAGACGCTGTAAAAATCAAAAATTCTTTTTCTATTGCTTTGGTAACATGAATGGGGTGTAGATCTGGCCCTCCTTATTGATCAAACACTATGATTACTTCCCAAACCTCTTTGTCTGGCTCCTTGGTTCTAGTTCTTAATTCAGGTTTGCTCCTTTTAACAGTGTCTAAGGATTCATGGCTGCTGTTAGAATCTGATCTTTGTCTTGCTGGTTTTTTCCTCATTTCCTCCCAAAACATTTCATCATTATCCAAACCATAATGATCTCTTATATTACTGCCATCTGATTCCTCTGCCATTGTCCACTTTACAGTCACTGTACAGTAGTTTACTTTCAAACCTTCCACATTTGTTATCATTGTTCACACTCCTGCTTCACTCCTGTGTGATACCTTGGTATAGAGAAACCTTTTTATAGGCCATCAGGTAGGACTAAACCAGCTGGTATTAATTTGCACTGATGGGGGCAGGATTGCTTTCTAAATACTGACAGATTTCACCTGGTTTTCTATGCCTTTTTGCACCTCCTTTTCTTCATGTGTTCAATACTTATTCCCTGTGTCATTCCACTTTATTACACTTAATTTATGAACATATATGTTTTGATTTCTTTGTATGTGTGAATTACTTGGATTGTTACAGAAATCAGGTGAAAATTTCATGCCAATAGCCCCATCAGAAATATATTTACTGAGAAAAATATTAAGGTGTTCAATACTTATTTTCCCCACTGTATATTTAGGCAATTATCTGCATAATAATATGCATGCCTCTATAATCCAAGAGGGGTGACTACCTTTTTCAAGAAAATAATGATTTGTTTTCTCAGAAGTCTCAGATGTCTTAAAAGTTCACTAAGCAATGTTCTGTGCAGGTAAGACAGTGTGAGTTCTTCTCACTATCTCTCACTCCATATAGGAAAAGCAGTGTGGCTGGTTCATGACTGGTGCTTACCGTGTGTTTTAGTGTTCTCTAAATGAAAAAATAATATTTAACATCCCTTTATTCATCTCCGTTAGGTGCTTTATCCTGACCAGAACTGTGGTGGAGCGAGGTTAATTTAAAACTATACTTTCTGTAGATGGGCCCAAAGTCTTGAGCACACGACCAAAAATTGTCTGATTTTACCGGTATCTGTTTTATCTATCTATCTATCTATCTATCTATCTATCTATCTATCTATTTATTTGGTATTCATAATCTTTCAGATAAGATGACATTATGATAGTATTTACTGGAAGCAGTACTAATGATGATGCATGATGTCTACAAAACTGATCATTAAGCAATAACAACAGCTAGAAACACATTACCAAATCAGTGATATACAGTACCAGTCAAAAGTTTGGACACCCCTACTCATTCATAGGTTTTCTGTATTTTGACTATTTTCTGCAGTGTAGAACAATACTGAAGACATCAAAACTATGAAATAACATCTGGAACATGTATGGAATTATGTGGTAAACAAAAAAGTACTAAAAAAACCAAATATGTTTTATATTTTAGATTCTTCAAAGTATCCACGGTTTACCTTGATAATGCTTTGCACACTGTTGGCATTATCTTAACCAGCTTCATGAGGTAATCACCTGGAATGCTTTTCAGTTAACAGGTGTGCCTCATCAAAATGTCATTAGTGGATGAGTTTTTTGCCTTCTTAATGCATTTGAAATCATCAAACAGTAATAAATAATAACAATACAGTATATAGCCCTATTTGACATTATGTCAAGAACTGCTCAAATAAGTAAAGAGAAATGACATCCATTATTACTTTAATAACCGAAGTGTATTTTAATTAATAAAAATCAAGAAAAACCATTAAATTAGAAGGTGTGTCCAAACTTTTGACTGCTACTGGATGGATGGATGGATGGATGGATGGACAGAGGTGGTTAGATACATAGGAAGCATAGATGGGTAAATGGGCCAATGAGTGTACAGATGGAATGAGTGATGGGTTGATGAAAGGAATGGATGATATGTAAATGGATGGATAAACTCATAGATATATGGATGGATGGATGGATGGATGGATGGATGGATGGAATACATGGAAAGATATACAAAAGAATGGATAAATGAATTGGATAGTTGAATGGATGCATGGGCAGACAGCCAGATGAATAGAGAAAAAAATATATAAATAACCTGATGGATGAATGGATGGATGGATGGACGGATGGATGAATGTACTGGCAGAAAGAAAGACAGATCAACAGATAGATGATGGATGGATGGATGGATGGATGGACAGACTAATGGATGATGGATGGACAGACTAATGGATGGATGTATGGATGGATGAATGGATGGATGGACGGATGGATAGATGGACGGATGGATGGACGGACTAATGGATGGATGGATGAACTGATGGCTGGACGGATGAATAGTTGATGGACAGATGGAGGAATGGATGATGGCTGGACAGATAGATGGATAGATGGATGGATGGACAGACAGATGCACAGCCAGATTCAATCCCCAATATGTATCTTTTCTTAATAAGTTTTTTTTAAAACATTTTAACATTTTTGGGTAAAATTTTACACTTTCCAGAGTGCAGAGGGTAAACTGTGTGAGAGTGTGTGACTGTGAGAGTGTGTTAAAGTGTGTTAGTGTGAAACCAACCTGGCAGGAACCCAAAGCTCTCCTGTATGTCTGCATATGTTGGGCTTTGATAGCATTTGCAGTAAGCAGTGGATATTACATTTGCCAGCAAAACCAAATCTCACCACTATTATCACATTTCCCCCTGCTCGAGTTCTCAGCCTGCCCAGCCAGCAGGGTCTGCTTTCTCATCACACAGCTGATATACGTCAAATTGAAAAATCAAATATGAAATTTGTCCAGCATTACGTCTGCTTTACTCTCATTTCCACTATCTGCAATATCATATGTGGGCAATGCATGTGCCCTGCATGAGTGTGTGTGTGTTTACGTTTCCAAGCTGTCATCATTTGCGTGAGTTTAAATGTCATATGTTATAATGCAAACTAATTGTTTTGAAAGCGGTTTCATCACTTGCAGAGGCGTTATTTAATTCCACAAACTGGCACAGGCTCACAGTCAGGCAGTAATGTGAGGAGACACGAGTTGAGTGCGCACTCTCGCAAATATAATTCTCCTGCTGATGGAACATCACTTGGAGCTGCTCAACATAATGAGAGGTTTCAAAGACGCAAAGAGAAGTTTATAACAGTCTGAATATCGACTGGGTTACAATCCATTCATTACGTCGGAGAACTAAGTACTGCGGTATTTTCCAATAAATGCCTCTGGCAGGCTCTTGTACAGGCTCTTAGAAATAAAGCAGATAGTTGATCAGTTTTACTTTGAATGCCAACAACATCAGCAAACAAGTTATCAATTAATAGTACCTCATTATGATCATCATCATACAGTATTTAGTATTTGACAGGCTTCCATTCCACATAAACACTCCATGATGAAGACCAGTGTTTGCATTCATGACACCCAGAAATGCACGTCAATAATAGTAGTAACAATCAATAACAAGGTCATGGCAGAACAGCAGGCTTTAAAACATATTTCGGACTCATCCATCAAAACTTTTCTCCTGCTCCATTAACAAATGCAATTACCTAACACTTTTCAGGACAGTAGGAAGAACGATCAATGTGGAAACCTAGTTATGAGCTCACTCTCGTCTCTGGCTCACTTGGAGTCAGCTTCCTATTCTTCACTTGCCTTTGTATTTCCTTTGAATGTGCTATATATAAAACCTGTATGTGTAAGAACATGTGCAGACTCGACAGAACCTGCAAAAAAAGGGTCTATGGGGAATTTACGGGAATGGGTTTCACCTGACTGAAACAGAATGGCGCTTGTTTTGCATGTTGACCTTAATGAATATACAAATTAGACCAATTTTGTCTGCAAGTGCAAAAGGGCACCATGTGATTTATTACACCTGAAAGTTTTTAAGGGAACAGTAACTGTGTACAAATTAATACAAACAAATGGCAGGTATTATATTTGCAGAAGCCTGTTTCCATCATTTTAGCCCATTTCTGGCAATTTGGACACCTGGAAATTCCCACCCACCTGCCAACTCTGACCATCATACGACAGTTACGAACAGGGAGGGTGAAGACTAACATGTGCTTCCTCCGAGACACATGAAGTCAACCAACTGCGTCGTTTATAACTGTTGCTTATTCTGTGTCTTTTCCAAACAGTATTTTCCACATAAATCCATTTGTGCAATTACTTTTTGTGAACCTGCAGCATTGGACCAATATAAAAACATTATATAAATAAGAACTATATAAACAATGAGGCATTAATAATAATGGTGATAAATTTTATATTCAACAATTATTCACCAAAGGCAAAGTGAATAATAGCCGAGATGAAGTCAAGTCAAATCAGAGCTTATTTGTTTACTGCCATTAGTCATTTTGCACTTTTAGAGTCCATTTGTTTTTATTTCTATATTTATCTTCTGTTCAGTACTGCCACTTTTGCACAGTCTTCTTATTTTCATTCATCACAATGCTTGTTTTTAGCACTATTAATGCACATTGACCTGTACAAACCACATGCATAGATAAAAATATATATCTATCAGTACATGAATGGTTGTCTGTGTCTATGTGTCAGCCCTGTGATGACCTGGCGACTTGTCCAGGGTGTACCCCACCTTCACCCGTAGTCAGCTGGGATAGGCTCCAGCTTGCCTGCAACCCTGTAGAACAGGATAAAGCGGCTAGTGATAATGAGATGAGATGAGATTCACCAATGACCCACAAAGGCAAACAGTATGCTTATCAAAGTCTCATTGGTCTGTGTGCTCATGAGCTACTTTTAAAACCCAAACATTATACAGCTCTACTGAGGTGCCATTCTGGACTTTCACAATGCTCAAATGGGATTAGAGACTTGATAAAACCAGCACACAGTGAAATGTGGGCGTATGAGAGAGTCACTAACACCCTGCTTTGCACTATGCACTGGTGAATCAGTGCGCTGATGGCTACTTTACAGTCTAGCACGCTCGGTGACTGTATCAGACACGAACAGAAGTCATCCTACTGGGGGATCTAAATCAGCAGCTGCTCCGGCTAAGGATCGCAATTAATGAAGCCGCATCATCAGCACTTACCTTCCTCTGCAGGCCTCATAAAGGGAGCTGGATGAAACTGCAGCAGGAATTAACTGCATATTAACACGGGCTGCTTTCCTCTAATATGTGCACATTGCTAGACTCTGACATTGTTTCTGTGTAGCACTGTTTTATCAATGTGAACTTTTTTCCTTCAGTATTCCCAATCACCATCTTGTTTGTTAAGAATAAAATGCACTTACTTGTTGTGGCTCCATCCGGCGCCCTTCAGGATTCTTTGTTTCGTCCCCACGGCAAAACCCTTAAATGTTTTAAAGTAAAACCCTAGAAGTACTTCCCTTTCAGAACACGTTTCAGATAGAATCCATTTAGAAACCATTAACCATCCACAGAACCCATAACGTGCCCTTTTCCTAAAGTGTATTATGAACTGTGCTTACATACACTACATGACCAATAGTATGTGGACACCTGACCATCACATCCATGTGTGGTCCTTCCCCAAAACTGATGCCACAAAGTTGGAAGCTCACAATTGTATAGGATGTCTTTGGATTCTGTAGCGTTAAGATTTCCTTTCACTGGAACTAAGAGGCCCAAGCATGTTCCAGCATGACAATGCTCTGTGTACAATGTGAGATCAATGAAAACATAGTTTCCCAAGGTTGGTGGGGAAGAAGAGCTCTAATCCTGCTGAGCTCTAATCACAACCCTACTGAACACCTTTGGGATGAATGGGAATGGTGGATGCACACCAGACGTCCTCAGTCGACATCAATGCCTGACCTCACTAATGCTCTTGTCGCTGAATGGGCATAAATCCCAACAGCCACACTCCGACATTTAGTGGAAAGCCTTCCCAGAACAGTCAAGGCTGTTATGGCAGCAAAGGGGGAACAACTCACAAGTAATGCCAATGGTTTTGGAATGGGATGTTCAATATTCAGGTGGCCATACACTATTTATAATGCACTATATGGCCATACTTTTGGCCATATTGTGCATTACACATCATGTTTCTGTTAATAGCTTGTGTTGTGGCTATTATACACTGCATGACTCATCACGTAAATAGCAAGAAGTTCTATACTTTTAATGAATCCCTTTTGGATGCAATTAAACTGCAGTTCCATCCAGCGTATATTCTTGCTTCATGTTCAGTGTTCCCCGTATAGGCTCTAGATCCAGTGTGATTCTGACCAAGATAAAGTGATTATGGAAGATAAATGAATGAAAGAATGAATGAATCAATCAATTTTGGTAGCACATAGTAACATGCAGAACCATAAAAGAATCTTATGTCATGAGCTGTCAAACTCAATGAAAATCCCAGCAATGGCTCCACCTGGAGCACACACACACTCACTGCACGTTTAAACACACCATTATTCACCCTTTTGGTCACACTTTTCTTTTCTTTTCCCCCTCAAATAAGCGTCCATTATTACACCAATATTACCAAACCAAAGAAAAACCCATAGTTTTCTTCCGAATCACATTCAGCTCTGTTCTTTCAAGCAGGGAGCAGCAAGTGGCTATAAATCATCAGTCTGGCTTATATAGCCTAGGACAGTTACGTGTGCATCTCTGAGCTCAGATTTACCGCACTCCAGTGTGTGGGTATAATAATGCTTCTGGGTGCTGAGGCAGCAGTGCTCCTAACGATCTCATTCAACTTAAAAAGTCATTACAGGTTATACAACAGTTGGTGCAGAGGAATAATAACTGTTCTTTAGTGGGAACGCTGGCCGGTGTCAGCTGCAGGAGCTGGGGCTTTAGGCCTGCTAAGTTTCAGAGAGAGAAACACATGCAATAGTTAGTAGGAATATGACGGTATCACAGTCATTTGTGACAGTGGATTTGGTTGCTAGTCAAAACTGTTATGCAGGTTTATATCCATCCATCCATTATCTGTAACCGCTTATCCTGTTCTACAGGGTTGCAGGCAAGCTGGAGCCTATCCCAGCTGA
>JAODLJ010000002.1:55810175-55820309 GCA_027576115.1 Cathorops melanopus
ACAGTGTGAACGAGTGACAGTGAATGAGAGTGAGTGAGTGACAGTGTGAACGAGTGACAGTGAATGAGAGTGAGTGACAGTAAGTGACAGTGAATGAGTGACAGACTGACCGAGTGTGAGTGAATGAATGACAGTGACTGATGACTGAGTGCGAGTGAGTGAGTGACAGTGACTGACTGAATGACTGACAGTGACAGAGTGAGTGACTGAATGAGTAAGTGACTGACACGAGGGTGGCATGGTGGTGCGCACTGTTCCCTTACAGCAGGAACATTCTGGGTTCGAACCCTGAGGCTGACTGGGTCCTTTCTGTGAGCTGTTTGCATGTTCTCCCTGCGCTTGTGTGGGCTTCCTCCCACAGTCCAAAGACCTGGATTAAATCAACTGGCTTCTCTAGTGTCCGTGGGTGAGAGCGTCTGTCTGTCTGTGGTTGCCCTGAGACAGACTGTGATCTGCTGAGAGTGACCCTTACACCCCTCACACACAGCTCACCTGTACAAACGAGAGATAAGCGGTACAGAGAACGCAACTATTACTCAACCTTTTAAAGGACACACAGGACCGTCCTGCCCTCTGCTGGCCTTTTACTGTCAGAATAAAACCCTTCTCATCCTGTGACTGTTTTGAAACTGCAAATATACAGTATATTGTACAATTTTATCTTCTGAATGTCTGAGTAAAGAGATCAGTCGATTAATTTATAATCTATTCTCTGTATTGCCACAAGTTAAATTTAACATGATGTATTTAACATTTTGATTTTCAAGTCACAGTAAGCACGGAGTATTTTTTTTAATTGAAAAAAAAAAAAAAAAAAACCAGGTAAGAATTTACAATACTGCATTACAAGATGAACGGTTTATAACGTGATACATGAGCAGTGTAAATAATTAATATAATATTATTGGAGACTAAAATGTTGGGGTGATAAAGGAGCAGTATTTAAAGACAAAACACTGGAGCTGTGTTTAATTTTGTGTGACATTTTTCCCCCAAATTCAATACAAAAGTCATAGATCACAGCTTGAAAGTTACTACACACACCAACTCAAAAATAAATACTGTACAATTTAATGCTTCAGTTACACCGTGTTCACTGTCATTTCCAGGGGCGAAAATTATAGTGGCATGTGTTTTTGTCAAAAATAATTATTTCCTGATGAGGGATTTGTTTTTCTGAATAAATTTCAGTTAAAAGTTTGGATTCTCTCTCTCTTCCCCCCCCAGTGTGAGATGAAGCAACTTCACCCAAAGGTGAATTTTTTTTCTCTTTAACCCTTTTTACTAATCTTTACAACAGAGGCCATCCTCCTAAATTACTACGGACACATTTCTGGATACTCTCACTGGCCACTTTAATAGGAACTTGTTCTTGATTCTAAGATTCCTGTTCTTGGAACCCAATGTGGTCTTCTGTTGCATGCCGAGATGCTTTTCTGCTCACCACGGTTGTAAAGAGTGATTTTATGAGTTACTATATCCTTCCTTCCTGGCAAAAAAAAAAGAAAAAAGCTTGAACCAATCTGTCCATTTCCCTCGGACCTCTCTAAATCAACAAGGCGTTTGTTTCCACCCACAGAACTGTCACTCACTCGATGTTTTTCGCACCATTCTGTGCAAACTCCAGAAACTGCTGTGTCTGAAAACCCCAGGAGATCAGCAGATTCTGAAACAAACAAGTCCATCTGGCTCAAACCAACACCCATGCCACAGTGAAAAAAAAGTCATGATTTGAGATCACAATTTTTCCCATTCTGATATTTGAACAATTAACTGAAGCGCTTGATTTGTATCTGCATGATTTCATGCATCAGCGGATTGGCCGATTAGATGACTGCACAGAGCAGCAGGTGGATGTATGGGTGTTCCTAATAAAGTGGCCAGCGCATCACCTGGTCACCCACATGCTTCCATTCAGACCGAATGATCTGCACAAGACTAAGTGATATTTTAAAACTTTATTTATATATTTCCATAAAAAGTAAATAAAAAAAACCCCTACATATTGAACAGAGCAACTGAAGTGACAAATGTTTGCGTACACTGGAGCTGCAAAGGTACAGAAAAGTTCAGACACAAGAAACACGTGGAGACTCTGCAGAGACACTCGGCATGATTCAGACGTTCCCTTTCTCATAGATGCACATAATGAACTGCCGTTGCAATTAAAAAAATTCATTAGTCATAATTCTAATATTAGTAATATTTCCTGTACATATGATTGGAAAAATAAAACTAATGCAGAGCTGTTAGGACTTTTTTTTTTTAAATCAACATAAATTGCACATTTCAAGTATTACAAAAATAAAATGAACGCAACGCATTGCTATTTCTAAAAAGACTGAGGAAAATATCTACAGAAATTACACTTGTTTTTTTTTTTGCAAAAATATACTAAATATGAGGACAGTCATTATTTCCCTGTGGAGTGAATACAAGTGGTCGAACAGCTCTGTATATGCTACAATTTATACCTGTATATTAATTAAGATGCGCATCTCTAGTCGTGATGCAAGCATGGGTTTCTGTACAGCTCTTCATACGACAGCGCTCAAATCCACACAAGACGCCAGACACGACTTCTTGCACGCCACAAGCCACAGACTATTGCATAGACTTTAAAAATTTATGCATACTAGATCATTTTTCACTTCGGCTAAAATGTTCCTACTGTTCACCCACATCAACAACTTTAATAAAGAGGAAGGCATTTGTGACTTTGACATTTCCCAGTGAGGAAATTAAAAAAAAAAAAAAAAACCCCAAGAAAAAGTAGTCGTCTCGTTACCCGCACAACAAGAAAGCCACACATTATTTTGGGGAATAATTAATATTTAAACACTTAGATTTCTCAAGCCTTTACAATACAATCCAGTGGAAAACTACTGCACTTGTAGTTAGTAGGCGGGATGGCAAAGTGGACACGGCTTTCTGGGAGGTTTTAAAATGTACGAGAGTCTGATTTGTACATGTACTCTGATACATGTTAACACAGAGCTCACACCAAGCATTAATAGCCCCCCCCCCCAAAAAAATCCAATTTATTAAAAAAAAAAAAATCATGAACTTGCATAAGAAATCTGAAGAATGTGATGCAGCAGCGCTTTAGTAATTTAGTCTGTCCAGCTCTTTCACCTGTACACTCCGCTCAAACTTTAATGCTATCATCATGCTCGTCATTTCGTAGATTGCTAACTAGCTGAGAAAAGTCAGAGCAGTAACTCTGTCGTTTTTAATACGACACCGAAACGTCAATGGGAAAATGGCGTGAAAAGAAACTCTTGCTTTTGTTTTTTGCCGTTTTACAGAGCGAACTGTAGGCAGGTTTCTACAAAATGGAATTTTTTTTTTTTAAATGAAAGTCGACAAAACACAAATTGTATGTGGTTTCCATCGAGTGATGTGATGCAATGCTGGGGTTTCTTCTCCTGCGATACTCATCCAATTAAACAAGCCAACAGCTCTCTCAGACCTGATAAACTTTGACACTGTGATTTTCTTTTGTTCGTTTTGTTCCTCTTCATATCGTCATGTGACCTAAATGCATACAAAAATTCTCATTTTTCAAAACAGTGCTTGATCGAATCACCTGAAAAACCACCTCATGCGGATAATTTTTTTGGAAATTCACACGTCTCCATTACTTTTTTTTTTTTAAAAAGTCTGCAATTTCAAATCACGCATTAAAACAGGTCAATGGAAATCCACCTCGTGTGACCTAAACGTTATCACTAATGTTCAAGATTACTAAGTTTTATTCCTCATAAACTCCACTGTAACTGCATGAGCATTCACAAAATGCCTCCCATTAACTTGTCACAGAAGAAATGAAAATACAGCACCGACCAACAAATTAGCACCACGATCACTAAACACGCTTTTCATTTCAACTTCAGTCCATTTCGCTGAAGTCAAAATGTCTTTGTCCTTCTCCACCTCCCAACTAGACTAGACAGAAAAAACAAAAACCATTACACTCAGGTTAGGTTATATTTTTCCATCAACGTAGTCTGGAGTTTGAGAAGAACTACAAACTTTGGGTGGCAAAGTTTCAGAAAAACTACCCCCCCCCCAAAAAAAGCCCCTTCTTACAGTAAATGGCCTGTATAACTCAATCTCTCACTCACAATCAACTCAAAGTAACTCAATTGTTCATGGTGAAGTTCGGCTCACAAACAGGACGTGCTGAACACGAATAATTAAATTTTGAAACTTCAGCTAAAATCCGACATGCCGATTGAGCAAAACGTTCAACATCCGATCATCCCCCAGAGTGATGACCGCGGGGGAGGTTCAGACAGAACACGCAAAAAAAAAAAACAAACAAACACAAAAAGCCCAACAGTGATCATTTTCCAAAAATGCTTCACAGCAGATTTGGTGTTAATGTGGGAAATGAGATGAGTGTATGTACAAATAGTACATCTACCCAAAAGAAAAACTATTACACTGAAATACTCGCACAGCAAATATCACAAAACGCAACCTTGCACTCGAAAGCATGTCTCAATATATTAAACTGCCTTTAAACTCATCTTTGTTGGAATGTAATAGTTTAATTAAGCCAATAACGATCATTTTTTGCTAGATACAGGATTGATCCAAAACTAATCATTTCATCCTGGCAGAACGAAAGCAGTGAAGATTGTCACTGGATGCTGAAGCAGTGATGCGTATTTTTTATTTTTTTAAACAAAAACGTGCTTTAACAGACTATTATCGTCACTGTCGGTTCTGCAAAGAGCCCCAAAAATAAAAACCCAACCCCACACCTCTCCATGCAGGAAACAGAAACAAATCTGAACAGGGTGTCGTGTTTTGTTTTGTTTTTTTCCTTTAAGCTGTTCATTTTCCTGATGGCGGTTTAAATGGATCCTCTTGAACTCATTTCGTCTTTATAGAAACCCACCCCCCCACACACACCTACTGTCCCTTTCATAAATCAGGTGGAAATGAATCTAAAACGATGCATCGGGCACCATGGACATACTGTACGTCTTCATTATAGTTTTCATCTCCTTCATGGAAACCATTACCAGCTGGCTTTTCTTTCTTTCCCTCCATAAAGATGGCTCACACACCAGCATGCCATCCATTTTTCCATCAAGCAGGTTATAAAGAGACAAATGTTAGTAGTAGTAGTAGTAGTAGTAGTAGTAGTAACTGCGATAACCTAATGCTGTTCTGCTTACTTTAAAACATTTAAAAAAAAGTTTTAAAGTTGACGCATGATGTGAAGTGAAAAGCTTCCCATATTTTCCCCCCACATGCCAAATCTGGAGGTGAATTATTGTCTATATGCCACTGACGCTATCTAAATAAAGCCAATTGAGAGTCCAGTTGTGTTACACGGGGAGGTTGGGTGACGTAATTATTACCATTATAATGAAAACAGGATCTACTTCTTATAGAGAAATTATTTTAATCTCAAAAGTTAAACATCGTAGAGAAATCGATCGTCTCAATGTTGAGCTTCAAATCCTTAATTTCCAGTCGTAAGGGTGGCGTCAATTTACAACAAAATATACATTTAATCCATCGGTTACGTAGCTGTGTCTTGTCTTTATAGCTGAAAGATGTAACGTGACACCAATCATGGACGCAGCTTTAGATTAGACTTTGTACTATGAAGATTAGCTTGAGTTAAACTACATTAAAAAAAAAAAAGTTTCAGTAAAATAAAGAATATTCATTTGTTCATAATATAGCTTTAGATATTTTTATACATTTCCCACCATCTTTACGGTCCCTTTAAAGCAAAAGGACCGTGTCTAAGGGTTTACGTCATATAGTGTTGGTTAAACTCTTTGCATAGACAATACTTCGCTCCAGCGAGTGTGTCGATGTCTGATTGCTTCTATGTACACTGTACATCAGGGTTTAAAATGAATTTTTCTTCATTTTCTGGGATTTTTGTCCCGCTGTCATCAGTCAGTCATTTTTCGTCGTCTCTGAGGTACACTTTTACTCAAATCCTTGATCTCTATGAAGAACCAATCCAATGGAATAATACGGTCTAGATTTCATTATTTGATGGAGGACATTGAGCCTATGAACGGTCAAGCATGGGCATGATCTCTACAGCAAGCGGTCATGATAAAAGGTCAAAAGATGTCCTTCTGCATAATTAGACAGACATGGGTCTGGAAAACTCATCCCGTCCAAACAAGCCTTCAGACAAGCAGCGCTCTCTCTCTCCGTGTGTGTATGTATATACAGAGGATATTACACAATGGCATGAAGATATGGAGTTTATCTTCGAGTGATGAATGTATACATCATGAGTGAGCGAAGCGATATCCTTCAACACGAGAAGATAAACTTCATATCTTTGCACCACCGTGTAATCTTCTTTATATTATATGGACACATCCACCAAAAAAAAAAAAGGCAGCGCAAGTTAGTCAAAAGAATTTAAATTTTGATCCGGTTCACCATTTTGACAACGTGTGTCGAGTCAGCGGGAAAAAACATTGGGAGTGACCTCATCGGAGTGAAATATCAGGAATTATTCTATCCACATTCACTGGATATGAGCAATTGTGCACTCGGATTGGCTACTTTATTACTAGGATATCAGCTCATATACCGTGAGTAGAGAAAAACAAAATGGTCGAGCGTGTTGCTGAACCAACCGAGGATGAAATAAAAACTACTCGAAAACAAAAAATATGGAATAAAAAAAAAAAAGTATTTGATGGTAAGAACGAATCTTAACTTTTTCAAGAATTATTATTGCATTTTTCACAAATTGCTCCTGTCATTTCGCCGGTTTGTTTACATTCTAAGCGGAAACTGTCTGACATTTTGTATAAAGTGCGTATTGATGGAGTTTGCAAAAAATAAAAACGCTCCGTTTCTCAAACTCCAGTGAATGTGGATAGAATAAAACAGTTATTCCACTCAATCTAGTCATACACGCGCTGATAGCCGACGAGGCACGTAGCACCAAGTTGGCTATCAGTTCATGTACGACTTGATTTTGTGGAATAAGTCACTCAGATCCAGGATGTACAGTATTTCGTATGAAAAACGCGAGCTTTCCGACACGAGAAGATAAACTTCATATCGAGTGATTTCCTTTTTATTATATTGACAGGCTGACGCACAAAAAGTACCCAAAACGATTCCTCACGAGTGACGTATAGAGATTTGTCACGGTTTGGGTTCTCCATGTCCCGGATAAAAAATATGAGTGGCGTATTTCCTAGTAAAACACTCGTGTCCACATAATATAAACACAGTCTGTGTGTTAGTCAATTATTTCCTCTAACCACGAATTAACTAGGGCGTGCCTTACAATACAGTGCTGCTTATTGTCTAGTAAATACAATCGGTTCATAAGTTGTTAAAAATAATCAGTTCTTTTTATGCACATCATAAAAGCCCGTATACACAGCTATACGGCGCTGTCGTCTTTGTAAGAAATGAGTGTTTTTTGAGGAGAGATGGGAGAAAGGGGATGGGTAGGGTGCGGTTTAAAAAAAAAAGTTTGTGATAAAATGTGTTTGCTTGGTCAGTGAGCACAAATATAAAATGCCTACTCCTGCTTCTAATGCAGAACAGAAACATGAAACCTTAAAACAGCTGCTTAGAATCCTTTAAAAATCTACGCACATCTGCTAGCATCATACGTGGTCATCTTAACAGCCCCGCCCCTACAATCCTTTGTAAACTCCAGTACCCCTAAAATGCCGAGGTAAAAGTTGTAGAGTGCGTCTCAGTCAGCGCAGGAGTCAGAGCCATACTGTATGTTGATTTTTTTTTTTTAAACAGTACTACAATTACAATGACAATTGACCTCAGGATACACTGCCCTCTACTGACCAGCTTTGCAACATGCACAAGCAGGAATGGAGACGTCAGGGCTTGTGTTAACTCAGTTCGGCTAACGGAGCCCGCTAATCAGCATCAAATCACACAAAAGTGAATCACGTCCATCACAAATCCTCCTCCATGCTGAAGCTGCTCCTACGGCTGCTGGTCTTGGACGCTCCGGGTGAGATGGAGGACAGCAGGGGGTCGGCGCCGGCGTCATCCATGAGAATATCGCCCAAGCCCATTTCTCCGGCCATGAGACCAGGGCTGAACATGGAGGAGGCGTGATCATCCAGCTCGCCGAAGGTCAGAGTTCCCAGGTCCAGTGGGACGGTCATGGCCCCGCCCACTGGAGATGCAGAAGGGGGAGGGGAGAGTAAAGAGGAGACGTGGGTGTGGTTTAATGTTGGGCCTCCCAGAGCGAGGAGTGTTTTGGAGACGGGCTCAGCGCTGGACTGCAGAGATGTGAGCTGCTGCTGCTGCTGTTGCTGGCTGATGATAGATTCGGAAAGCTGAGAGGGAGCGAGGCCGTGGAGACGAGCCTGCATCTCCAACTCCTGAGCCGAACCATACAGAGAGGGGAAAGCAACAAATTAAAGATCAAACCCAGACCCGGAGCTACAGCAATGACTGCAGAGAGATTTACTCAACACGCAACTGTAGTTTCATCACTGGAATTTGTTTAAATTATTAATAAATAATAATAATAATAATAATAATAATAAAATAAACCCCCTGCCACTTACATCAGTTTAATTTTAAAAAGAAAAAAAAGGCCTTTATTTTTGCCATTTATTCTTTTAGTACCTTTTCCCATCTTTAATTTTCTGTTCTTTGGTCTTTTTCCTTTATTTGTATTTCACTTTCCTTCATTTTTTCTTGTTCTCTTTTTATTTTCTCCTCCCATTTTTCCTTTCTATTATTTCATTTTCATTTGCTTCTTTCTTTCCTTTCCATCATTGCTTTCTTCCTTCAGTTTTCTCTTTCCTTTCTTGCACTCCCTTTTCTTCAATTTTCTCATTCCTTTCATTTTCCTCCCTTCTCTTTCCATTGTTCATTCTTTCTATTTGTTTCTTCACTCCTTTCATTTTCCATCATTCCCTTCTTCCTTCAATTTTCTCTTTCATTCCCCTTTTCCTTTCTTTCTTCAATTTTCTCATTCCTTTCATTCCCTTCCTTTCTTGTACTCCCTTTTCTTTCCATTTTCCTCCATTTCTTTTTCTTCATTCCTTTCTTCTTTCAGTTTTCTGTCCTTACCTTTTCCTTCTTCATTCCTTTCTTCCTTCAATTTTCTCATTTCTTTCTTGCACTCGCTTTTCCTTTCTCTTCATTCCTTCAATTCTCATTCCTTTCATTCCCTTCTCTTTCCATTTTTAATTCTATCTATTTCTTCACTCCTCATTTTCCATTATTCCTGACTTCAATTTTCTCTTTCCTTTCTTGCACTCCCTTTTCTTTCCATCTTTCATTCCTTTTCCATCATTCCCTTCTTCCTTCAAATTTTCTTTCACTCCCCTTTTCCTTCCTTTCTTCAATTTTCTCATTCCTTTCATTCCCTACTCTTTCCATTTTCCTTTCATTCCTTTTCATTTTCCGTCATTCCCTTCTTCCTTTCTTGTACTCCCTTTTCTTTCCATTTTCCTCCATTTCTTTTTCTTCATTCCTTTCTTCTTTCAATTTTCTGTCCTTACCTTTTCCCTTTCTTTCTTCATTCCTTTCTTTCTTCAATTTTCTCATTCCTTTCATTCCCTTCTCTATTTTTCATTTTCCTTTCTTTCTATTTCTTCCTTTCTTCACTCCCATCATTCTTTAATTCCTTCAATTTTCCTTTCTCCCTCTTCGCTCCTTCCTTCTATCTTCCCGTTTCTTCACCCTCAGATGGCAGAGTCATGGACGGTCCGTGCCGTGACAGACTTTGAGAAATTCTGTTGCACTATTGCGTAACTCCTGGTGCCACACAAGCAGACAAAAGGAGTCTAAAGTGGTGCTTTATTTAGGATTCTCCGTTCACTTCTGCTGTTTTACCTTAAACTCCTCCATATAAAAATAAAACCCCTCAATAAGTTGCTTGCTGGCGCTCTACTTAAACAATAAGCCTTTCAGCGCTGCCCTCAAGCACTTCACACCGCTCCCAGATCTGCCTTTACATAGCTTTAACTTCGAGCAACATCCAAGACAATATAGAACAGGTATTTATTTTCATTTAGTCTCCTTAAAGTGCATATCCTGGACCAATTTAGTGTTTTTTTTTAATATGAAAGTATGTCCCTTTACACACTCATCCAGAAGGGTAATTTTGCACAAGGCCATCTGTCT
>JAODLJ010000002.1:56063485-56073960 GCA_027576115.1 Cathorops melanopus
CTTTGATTTCCGCTGTACGTTTTACTTCCGTCCTACGATGTCTCGCACAGGTCTCAACAAATCTCGTTTACGGCCATCGCTTTGACATATGGACTGATATATTACAGAGCATATTTCAAGCACTCGAAACTTGCTATAGCAGCGACAAAATGGCTGTCGGAAATGCATTCCTATATTTAATAAAATGAGAAATAGAATTTTTTTAAAGGTTTTTTTTTTTTTAGCTTTTTATTGGATAGGACAGTGTAGGGATCGGGAAATGACCTCGGGTCTGAATCGAACCCGGGTCCCCGGATTTATGGTATGGCGCTTTAGCCAGCTGAGCCACGATGCCTCCGAGAAATAGAATTTTGATGATAAATTGCCTTCGGTTCTCCTTTAAAGCGTGTTTACATTCAGGGATCCTTTGGAGCACGTTGTGTGCGCGCTTGAGACCCAGTCATTATGAGAAACACCTGATGCTGATTTGAGTGCAGTCAGCACACACGTGTCAGGACACAGAGACTTTGTGAAATATTCTTCTGTTTCCGGTTGAGATACGCCGTGTGCGTTTGGCTGCCGCTTCTCACTGGAGCTTTTCATTTTAATTTTTTTTCCTTTTGTTTTTCTTTTTTTGTGTTTGTGTAGTTTGATGATTGAGTGTTTTGTCCGCCGGTTGTGGCGTAGCTCCAGGCCCAGTTTTGGGCGTTGGTTCCCTTCAGGCCTTGGTGTGCTGTGAGTGATGTCCGTGCTGCTCGCTATGGACTGCAATGAGCTCGTTGCTCTTTTTAACATCGGGGTTGTGCAGCGGTGCTTTTGTGCTTGGTGCAGTGCTCTGAGCGATGTTGCCTGGTGGCTGTGCCAGGTGGTTTGGGACATACCAGTGCTCTGTGCGGTGGTGCTTCTGTGCTCACTTTGTGGATCCATGGCATAGTGTTCCGAGTGATGTTGCCCGGCAGCGGCACCACAGCGGCTGCGCAGATGGTGTGGGGTTTATCTTCGTGCACTTGGTGGGACTGTGTTGGCTACACCATTGGAATTACATCCTGACTGTCTTTTGGTGGACTTTTTTTTTTTTTTTCCCCCCCTCCCTTCTCCTAATTGTAACGCGACCTTGGGTGTGAGAAAGGTGCTACAGAAATTGAACTGATTATTATTGTGTCAGGTATGCAGCGGTAGACAGATCTAAGTGCAGGAAGAGTGTTTATTAGAAGGCGTGATATTTACAAAAACAAAACGTGTGTGCTGATTGCAGTCAAATCAGCGTCAGGTGTTTCCCATAACGACTGGGTCCCAAGTGTGTGCACAACGCGCGCCGAAGGATCCCCGAATGTAAACGCACTTTAAGCCTTGGTGAAGATTAGGCTCTGCAGAGCCGCTGTATTGAGGCTCATGTTCACTTCGCTGTATAAGAATGAGCACCACGCTGCAGTTGTGAAATTATTTTTGAATTCTTCCCTTCGCAGAAATGAAGTGAGCATGCCATTGGGTTTTTGATCTCCCCGTTCGACACCGTGTCCCGCTGAATTTTTTAATTTTTTTTCCATTTTCTCCCCGATGATGAATTACTTTTGCTAAATTAAAAAGAATCTCATGTGTTTCTTTCCTTCAGAATGATTTGCACATCCAAAATCGTAACAAAACCTTCCCATACCGACCTATAACAACTAACTCGTCTGAATGAAGCACTACAAGGGTGCCCCCCTGTAATGGCGGCGTAGTTGCTATGGGGGGGTCATGTGACTGTGCAAAGCCTCAGTAGTGAACTCTACAGAGCTTGACATAACGGCGCCTAATTCAGTATTACTCGAAATGACCTGCACACAGATTTATAATGTCTTCAGTGTATTTATTTATTTATAGTTTTCATAAATTTTTTTACAAGAGGAGTCTTGCGCTGGTCGTTCACGCAGGAGATGTGTTTTAATCTAGAGCTGTGATCCGATTGATTGATTTACAAGACGCCTTGCGAACTTGAAGAATTCATTGGTATGAATTGTTCGACTGGCTCATTTGATATGATGGACGGTTGAATAATACACACCCTATGGGAGTTCACTGTACGAGTCAGCCTGAACCAGTGCTTCCCAGTTCCCACACCGAAAACAGCAGGAAAGGAAGTGGATTTACAGCCTGAGGAAGGATTATTAGCTCAGCATTTTTTTTTCTACTATCATGTGTTTATGATCTGTCTTAAAATGTGTAGCAAACCTTTTTTTTTTTTTCTTTTTCTCTTTTTTTTTTTTTTTTTCCAGCCCAGAAGGGAAAGCCTTCCGTTCCAAAGTGGAGCTCATGGCGTACTTCCAAAAGGTGGGTGACACCACCACAGACCCAAATGACTTTGACTTTACGGTAACAGGGCGCGGGAGCCCGTCGCGCAGGGAGAAGAGACCGCCGAAGAAGCCCAAAGTGGCCAAGCCGACCGGCCGAGGGAGGGGCCGGCCGAAGGGCAGCGGCAAAGTACGGCAGGCCACGGAGGGTGTCGCGGTGAAGCGTGTGGTAGAAAAGAGTCCGGGCAAACTCCTCGTCAAGATGCCCTTCATGGCCCCAAAAACGGAGGTGGGCTCACCCTCGGGGCAAGTCCCCGTCATCAAGCAGCGCCCAGGACGCAAGAGGAAAGCGGAAAAAGAGCAGGCGAGCGCGCCAAAGAAACGCGGGAGGAAGCCGGCAGCTGCTTCTCAGGCTGCGGCAGGAGGGACAGGCTCAAGTGTGGCGTACGCTGCTGCAGCTCTCGCGACATCAGAAGCCAAGAAGAAGGCGCAAAAGGAATTGGCAGCCAAGCCTGTGCAAGAGAAGGCGCTTCCCATCAAAAAGCGCAAGACACGGGAGACTATGGAGGAGGCGGAAGGGTCCGCTACGACCACACCCGAGGCACCAAGCAGCGTAGCAAAACGGCCTGCGAGTCAAACGGCGCCCTCTGCTGGAGCGGAGTCAGAAACGGGACAGAAGCTTCACAAGCACTCGAGCCGGAAGCATAAAGAAGCAATGGATTCCGGGAATGGCAGCAGCAGCGGACCAAAGGTCCACAAAAAGAGAGATCAGCGCGAGCAACAACTGAAACACCTCCACCATCACCATCATCACCACCATCATCAACACCAACACCACCTGCCCCTGATGCAGCCGTCCATCTTCACCCCGCAGGCTCACCAGCTTTCCCTCGGTCACTCCATGCACGGAGGACCTCCAGTGGAGAACGAGCCCCAGGACTTGAGCACTTCCAGATCGAGACAGGAGCCGCTAGCCTGCAGGGAGGAGGCCCGAACCGACAGTCACACGGTTAGAGACGCTTCAGGCAAGATGGCGGCGGCAACAGAGTTGCGAACCCAACAGCAGCAGCAGCAGCAGCATGGCACTGTGACGGGAGATGGAAAGGAACTGAGAGACATTGTTCCTCCTTCTGCCGTTCCCAGGCCGAGTCGAGAAGAAACGGTCGAGTCCAGGACGCCTGTGAGCGAACGCGTGAGCTGAAGGACGTGACTGACATTCAGACTAACTGACCAATCAGCAGCAACGGCTGTGTTCTCACACAGGAATAGAGGCACTCACAGGGGGAGGAGTTGTTTTATTATTATTATTATTATTATTATTATTATTATTATTTTTTGTCTGTCTGTCTGTTTAATTTTTGTGTGTTGTGTGGGTTTTTTTTTTCTTTTTTTTTTTTTTTTAAACAAGAAATAATGGAAAAAAAAAAATCCACAAAAATGTAAATGTACTTACAAAAGGCAGCTGTTGTGTCGAGTGTTGTGAGTCGGATGCGGAGCGATTTGGTAAAATCGCTGGCGTACTGCTTCTGAATGAATGCTCAGATTTCTTTCTTTTTGTTTGCCCAGTTTCATTTTTTATCGTTATATTAATATAGATAGAGAAATCATAGGAACCACGTGTTTATTGCTTCGTTAGAGCTTCTAGGAAATAGCAAGACACTGAGATAGTCATGGATGCACAAGTAACACTTCACCGGGAAGCTGATCTACAACTCGTCTTTCCTTGCCAAAACCAGACGCCTCACAAACGTGTTGATTTTTACAGCATCGTCCTCGGGATTATTTTTTCTTCGTGTTAGAGACGCGGCTTAGAAGAAGGCGGTCTGGTTAACTGCATGAAGAGTGTTGGCGCTTTCTGAAAACAAGGCCACACATCATGGAAAATAAAACTGCAGCACTTGTACCCTGTCAGTCATGGTTTCAAGAAGAAAGGTTAATCAAACCCTGAGAGAGAGAGAGAGAGAGAGCGCGAGAGTGAGTTTATGGGATTGCTTTTAAAATTTTTTTTTTTTTGGACATCAACCATGCTTCACAGTGGCTGGTTAAGCGCTGAACACGAATGCCTTTCTCTCGTTCTTGCATTTTAAACGCACAGACGTCGGGAAGAATGTTTGAACGCTGAGTAACGTGATTAACCTCGCCATCTGCTTCAGTGGTCCCGGATACCAGACGAATATAGTAATAGTATAATAGAGTAGGAAACGTTTTCACTGTTCTACCTTCTTTTTCCGAGTTTTGGGGGAGGGGTTAAGCACAAACGGATTTCTGAATGAACTTTGAAAGCACAGCTGAAACAAGTGTGGTGTGGAAAGAGAACAAGGGAAAAAAAAAAAAGAAATGAAATTCTAAAGCGGTGCGTTCTAACGTTTTCTTCTTCTTCTTCCTGGTGTTTTCCCCTCTTTTTTCTTTCTATAAACATAAAGTGAAATTGAAAACAGCGGCCTTGTGTTTCCTGAACACATCCGAGCCACTAACAGTGTTTGGAAATGCACCCATTCATTTTTTTTTTCTTTCCCCCCTCCTCGTCATGGTGATGGAGAGCAAACAAGGAAGTCGGTGTGAACAGAAAACGCAATATAATATGCGTGCTGTATTTACTTCCTCTCGTACGACAGCTGCAATGGTTCTCACAGGACTTTTTTTTTTTTTTTTCACGTTGACTCGATCCAAATCTTGACCCAAACAGAGATGGAGTTCAGTGAAGGGAAAACACAAAACATGGAGAGATTCCCTGCTTTGCCTTGGTTTACGTATAAAACATCATTAGAGGGATTTACAGGGTTGCCATGTTGTGTGGAGATGTACAAATGACTTAAAAAAAAATTTTTCCAAGTGCATCGGAAATTAGTTAGAACGTATTCAACATTCAGAGACTTTGCAAATTTTGGTATTTATTTATGCACTTGGAAGAGAATTTTAAAAAATAAAATAAAATTCACCCACCCAGCCAAGTAAAGCCTTTATGATAAATTAACCTCTATTGTTTTTTTTTTTTTTTTAAATCCAATAGGTGGAATAAAGTCGAGGTAGCAAGGTCTTGAAAATTTTTTTGGTTTGTTTTTTTTTTAAGTCACACCAAAGTCACGCATTTGTGTTTCACATCCGTTTTATCTTCTTTTAGTGCAGACCGTAGCGCAGTTTGTAGACTCACAGCGGATGTGAGGTTATATCCTTCCTCATTTCATTCCTTTCAGCGTTTTTTTTTTTAAATCCCCTTCTCCTGTAAACCTGTAAAGCCACGAGGTACTGACACAACAATACGCAGGAAGAAAGTAACGTGATGACTGAGTGATGAGTGTTTGCTGCGAGGCATTCGATCGATGTACAGAAATGCACGTCTAGACGTACGGGGACGAGACGAGGCGACGTCTGATCACAGGCTAATCTCATCCGGTTTATTTAAAGGCATCATAACGGCCAATGATGTACAAGTGGAGGCCGTTATCGTTATGACGAGTCGTTAAGTTCTTGTATATGAAGCAGTGCTTTTACAGTAGCGGAAACATATTTTAATTGGTGAAAACTTGTAGACGTCCCTCTTTTTTTCTTTCCTTCTTTAGGAAGCCTTCTAGTTGAGATGAATTGATGGTCATTGAAGTGTTTGTTTCAGGGAAGCATGCACTTCGATCCGTTTCTCCATCCGTACTGATCACCGTGATACTGACGAAGGTCAAAACATGCTCCTGTTTAACTTTGAATCCACAGATTTGTAGATTTTTTTAATTTAATTTTTTTTAATTTGGAGAACTACGTTAAAAAAAAAAAAAAGGAAAAAAAGCACGCAACCCAGAGGTCATTTTTATGATGTGTGCTTTAGAATAGTGGTTTATTATTATTATTATTATTATTATCCGTTATTGTAAAGATGTTGGAAAACGACTTCCCTTTCTCTAACTAGCTGTGTAGATCGAATTGGATTTTAACAATCGCCACAAGGGAAATTATTTTAAAAAAGATTTCCACTAGTATCCACTTCTATTCCCCCTCCTTTCATCGAAGGTCAGCGTACAGAAGTGGTACTCGACAGTCCTCGTCCTTTAGCCTCCTCTCTACCTCAACCCTAGCCAGTGGGGAAGAGGACACTAGAGAAACTAGAGCGCTTGCGCTCTGGAGAAAAGGGCTATGAAATAATTTCAAGAAAGAAAGATCGATTCAAACGCATTCGTACTCCGGTGCGTTCAGAACTTGGTTACTTGCTTGAGGTCCGATCACTCACTGAGGTCTCAAGCATCTTCAGATCCCACTAGCTTGCTCTGTTCCTCCAGATCATGCATATCGAGTCGAGCGCTCACCTCAGCCGGGAGGGGGAAAGATGGAGGATGTTCGATTCGTGTGAACTGCTGGAACAGAGATCTTAACCAGTGGACTATGACGCACTTGACCTACATGTGGTCGATGTCATCGTCCCTGGGCTGACTAATCTGAGAGGGAAGGCTTGAGGACTACAGTGTTGAGTAAGCAAGTACAGCATGAAACTCATTGAGACAAACTGGCGTGAGATTTAAATACATAAATAAATAAAAATAATAAACAGCAAAAACAGGATCACTTCAATCGCAGTGGTCGTGGCTCTACGTTAAATTAATGTGTAAATATCGACAGCAGCCGTCTGCCACAGAACGGGGCAGTGCCTTCCTTCATTTCCGGAATCTGACCAAGGTGGCCTTTGATTTTAAAAAAAGAAAAAAAGAAGAAAAAAAAAAAAGAGACGCAGAACACAAGAGGTGAAATCGAGACGGGCTGATTGGTCATTTTTTTTTTTTTAAAAAAGCAGGATCTCCATTAATCTTTGCTGTACCATTTTTTGTCAGAAGACGGATCCATGTAACCTTTTACTTCCACGCTGAGTTATGCTTTTTGTAGCGCTCAATGCCCACTGTCAAAAAAAAAAAAACACAAAAAAACAAAAAAACCACCATCAACAACAACAGGAAACATGAAATGACCTTTTATTATATCTGTTTTGTGCCTCTGGCAGACAAATATGCTATGGAATGTCCTCGTGTCCCTGTAGCCAAAACAAAATCTACACGCTATGTACGTAAACATGTATCAATATGCATGATTGCCATTAGAAGTTAGTACATTGCTTGCCCTTTACTATTCTTCGTAATGATGGGGTTTTTTGTTTGTTTGTTTGTTTGTTTGTTTTAATTTGTTTTTCTCTGGAACACTCCTCTCCGAGAGCCGGGCGAAAAAAGTCTGAGCGCAGGATTCTCACCCAAAACCTGAACACGGCAGTACACAGCGAAACTACAAGGTCACTTGTATGTTTGTGCACTTCAGTAAAAAAAAAAAAGACAAATAAAAAAAAAAAAAAAGAACAAAAAGGACTCAAAAACAAATAAAAAAAAAAAATTAGTTAAGTTGGACAAGATTAGTTTTTATGTTGTTCAGGGTGTTTTTGTTGGGGTTTCTTTTTTTTTTTTTAGATGACGGTTACGCATGGGCTCCTCAAACTGTTCCTCTTTAAGATGTCCCCGATGCCGTGGCAGACTTATTCCAATCCGATTAAATTAATATTCGTGGATTATTATTATTTTTTTTTTTTTTAAGAAGCCAACATTAGGAGTAGACTATTTTTACCTTAAGAGCAATAGTTATATTTAGTAAATCTAATTTGCTTTTATTTTTATTTTATTTCTATTATTATAATTTTTTTTTTTCATTTCTTGTGTCTTTTAAATTGTGTACGTTATATATTTGAAGAAAAAAAATACAAAAAAAAATACAAGGTTAAAGCTGAATTATAAGGAATGCCTGAAATACAAATTCAATTATAGCACTCGAGATAATACAAGAAAGGAGAATGAAGGTCGACTAAAACCACACGTTCAGCTTCAAGTCTTCATTGGTAGAACATTTCATGGTCTATTTAACATAGTCTTGTGCCTTGAAGTTTCAGTAATAGAACTTTATACGGTAGTCGTATTTTTATTCTGAGTCCTGTGTTTGCCTCTTGTTGGTATTCAGTGCTTTGGCTGTGTTGAGGATTTATAGAGACTGATGATATGTTTGTCTTTGTTTTATTTTCGTACAGGAAAACCCACATTTGGAATAAATTAGGACAAATGTACGTTACCTGGGCAATATTGACTGTGTAGAAGGTAATAGGATACTGGTATTATTATTATTATTATTATTATTATTATTATTCATCCCTGCTATGTTGAATGTGTCTCCTGTTGGATGAAGTGTGTTTGTCAAGAAATGTTCTCCGTTTTAATATGGCAAGTTATTTGTCATTTCATCCATTCATATATAGACCTGCCTCAAATGGTATCTCTTCCAAGCAGCATTTTGCATTTTCCGAAAGTTCCGAGTTCAACCATGACTGATGTGACGATGAATTGAAGACCTGCACTTTATAAAGTGTGTTTCCTGGCAGGACGCGCATTACCGTTTTATTATTATTTTTTTGTTTGTTTTTGTTTTTTTACCGCCGTTGTCCGAAGTTGCTGTTTTTATTTTATTTTTCCTCTGTTCTGATTTAGTTTGAATTGAAATAAACGGGATGGGTAGTACTATGTATCTAAAAGGTATATTATTTTAACCAAACAGTCCTAGGTGTCAGTGGTTCCTCACCATTTGCCAAGCTAAGTCCTTGCCTTCCTGAAAGTGGAAAAAAAAAAAAAAAAGTATAGTTTGTGTCTACTTTTATAGTACTGTGTTACTGTATTATTTGTTTGCCGTATGTAACAGATACACAACAGTAAACAACATTTACCTTCTGCTTGTCTAAAACATTTATTTCACTCTCGGTTCTAGATTTGTACCGGGGAAAGATTCGAAAGGATCGAGGGTCCGGTTTGCTACGTACACCAAGTACTGTCAGAAATAGGGCTACAGTAGAAGTCTATTTCTGTCCCGCAAGGTAGTCTACACTAATGTACCCCCTTGGACCTCAAGGTTACTATGTGGACCTTTTTAGGGCCAAAAAGAAACGTATGTTCCCAAGCAGTGTACCGGTATAAAGGGTACCTGAGATGGTACTGTACAATAATATACTTTATTTTCTGAGAGTGTGGATCATACAGCGGTGTCCAAATGTCTGAAAGCGCTCGTGGAAATAATTTTCGAACATAAAGAAATTTCCATTATAAATTATATCATCGGCAATAACGTGATGTGAAACAGATTAATAGAAATGCCAAGTATTTGGTACATCCCTCCTTCTTTTGTTCAAACTGTACCAGAGCGTGCGTTGGATCGTGGATTGGACTCCGTGTGTTTGTGTAAAACCTGATGTTGGATCACTTCCACTGGAAATCGTTTCTGAACTCGTCATGTGCTTCAGTGGAAGAGATAAGACGTGACGTTTTGTATAAAGGAGTTAACTTGGTTAATATCGCAAATTGGCTGACATTTCAAAACGGTAGAGATTTAGAAATACACTGGTACAGAATCCTGTTTTTGTTTTCCATAATTTCTGAAACTTTATAAAATTCATTTATTTTGGGATTTCCAGTTCGAAATTAAAACTTTTTTTGGACCCTGCTGTATAAGTAAAGCTTGACACCAGTTTTATTCCACGTCTCCGTGACACTATGGTGTAGTTTTTATTATTTCTTGTTCTTTTTAAGAATTTAAAGCTATATATAAAGTACTCGCCTCTTTTTTTTTTTTTTTAATGAACTTGATTCAAATTGCTCGAGGCATTTCAAAAGATCTTGTGCTGTCCCTCGGGAGAGATAGGCGTCTTGATCCTGACGTGACCCGAAATCATTCAAGAAAAAGAAGAGATTGATGGTTTCTAACAGTCTGCTTTCACATGAGTGTCATTTCTGAGGTATTTTGTACATTTTTGTTTGAAAAGCTGACCATAAATAAGCTCAAATCGGAGACTTTTTGATTATTGATTCCTACCTCTAATCATAGTGTGACCGGTTTTTAGATTTGGAACGTGACTGAAATGATATGAACGAAGGTTTGATACGTATTACGAAGGTTAAACTTAAGAGTTAGCGTTTATGACAAATTGAACAATTTTCCCAATTTATTTATCCTTATTTATTTCCCCAGTATCGATTAAAATTCATGTGAATTTCTCATATCTCCTTCCACTATCAGAATGCAAATCTGGGGTGGTCAGTTTAACGTTTTGTTGCACTCGTGGAAATCACAAGCCAAAGTTATTATATTTAAAATTCACTATATTGCCAAAAGTATTCGCTCACCTGCCTTGACTCACATATGAGCTTAAGTGACATCCCATTCCTAATCCAT
>JAODLJ010000002.1:56234766-56245086 GCA_027576115.1 Cathorops melanopus
TTTATTTTTTTTTTTACATTTAATTTTACACTACAGTTGATACAGGATACAATTAAAGCATTTAAGAGTTAGGTTTCTTCTTCTATGGTCTCCCAGTGGCTCTGTGACAATCGTGGGATTAGAACTCATAACCAAACTCGTTTAGTTTCATTCTGCTTCTAATGCTTTCCATTGGAACGATGAAGAAGAGCAGCGGAAACACCTGCGCTGCCTAAAGACAGTTTATTAATACCACTGACATGGTTTTAGTTTGCTGGTATTCTTAGACTGTTTTCATACTTCTTGGTGTGCTTATGACTCAGCATGTTTTGTGCCCCTTGAAAGGGTGTTTTCACATTTACTCGTTTTCAGTGTCCCACGAGAGTTCACATCAGCTCAGCAATTTTTGTGCAAAAACAACAAATAAACTCAAACCTCTCGAAGGGTGTTTTTACATCTAAATCTTTTTAAATGAACCTTTCTCAATCGTGTTAAAGTGAACACGAAAAGCAGCGAGCTGCAAACGACCTCAGTGATTTTAATGATGTCCAAAGGACTGGAGTCAGATCTCTTTCTGGACATTTGACTGAAAGGTGATCTCTCAGACCACTTCTTTCGACTTCACATCTGAATTAACACTGAATTAAGGATTATAAATGTTCAAAAGCAGAATCGTAGTGAAATGCTGGGAAAAGACAACAACAAGGAGAAGGAATTATATTGGAGAAGCATCAGACATTCATACACACTCCATGGATCACCAGGGCCGAAGAAGAGGACAAGTAGCATGACGGTGTCCAAATTTCACTCAATTAAAAGTAGATGTTAGTCAAAAATGATATACAATTGATGAAAAGAGCTGACCACAGTATTTAATAACCTGTTGGAGTGAATGCTAACACACACATACACGCTTACATTAGCAACGAAAACAAAAGTGAACTAGCTAGCTAATTTAGTTAGCTAAATGACAAAAAACAGAACTAGCTAACTTTTTGCTCAACTTTTGAAGCTTTGCTAAACTCTGATAGTGAATTTTAAAGACTGGTATTTTATGTTTTACATGGGAAGGGAATGCGAACCCTCATCATCCTGTATGAATCAGTAACTTCAACAAAAGACAAAACAGGTTACGTTTCTTTCTCCCAACACAACTCAGCAGTGTATGATCCTGTTTCATCGGCCATCAGTGAAACAACAAAAACCCCTCAACAACTTCAACAAGATAAAACACCTGGAATGCGCTGTATCAAAATGGAAAGATATTTATTTATTTATTAATAATCTGTCATTTTCTCTCTCTTTTCTTTCGCTGTTTGTCTCTCTCTCCCCCTTCCTGCCTCACTGTCTCTCTCTCACTTTCATGCTTTCTCTCTTGTCTCTCTCTTCGTCTGTCTCTTTCTATATATGTCTCACTCTCTCACTTTCATGCTCTCTTTCCCATCTCTCTTGCTCTCTCTACCTTCCTGTCTCACTTACTTTCATGCTCTCTTACACTCTTCCTTCCTGTCTCACTGTCTCTCTCTCTCACTTTCATGCTCTCTTTCCCATCTCCCTTGCTCTCTCTACCTTCCTGTCTCACTGTCTCTCTTACTTTCATGCTCTCTCTCTCACTCTTCCTTCCTGTCTCACTGTCTCTCTTACTTTCATGCTTTCTCTATCTTTTCCTGTCTCACTGTCTCTCACTTTCATGCTCTCTCTCTCTCCCTGTCTCACTGTCTTTCTTACTTTCATGCTTTCTCTCTCTCTACCTTCCTGTCTCACTGTCTCTCTTACTTTCATGCTCTCTCTCTCACTTTTCCTTCCTGTCTCACTGTCTCTCTTACTTTCATGCTTTCTCTCTCTCTCTCGCTACCTTCCTGTCTCACTGTCTCTCTTACTTTCATGCTCTCTCTCTCACTCTTCCTCCCTGTCTCACTGTCTCTCTTACTTTCATGCTTTCTCTCTCTTTTCCTGTCTCACTGTCTCTCACTTTCATGCTCTCTCTCCCTGTCTCTCTTACTTTCATGCTTTTTCTCCCTCTGTCTCTTTCTATATATGTCTCTCTCCTTCCTTCCTTCCTTCCTTTCCTGTCGCACTGTCTCTCTCACTTTCATGCTTTCTTTCCCATCTCTCTCTCTCTCTCTCTCTCTCTGTGCAGTGCGACAGGTGTACTCCTCTCCTTTTCTAAGTGGCCTGTCGTGGCTGGAGGGCTCCAGTGCTCACTCTCTGTCTAGCCCGTACCCATCACCTCCTTCCTCCTGGCACAGTAGTACCTTCAGCAGGACCCCGGTGCTCCCCCACAGCTCCTCCACCACCTCTCCTTTCCATCCCTCCATCCCTCTGTCCTCCATCAGAGCCCCTCGCTCCGAGCTCCACTCACCTGGCCTGGACTGCAAGGACAGTGTGAAAGGTGAGAGGGTCAGTCCTGCAGCGGGAGCTGAAGGTGTGGGGGGAGTTTATACCATCAACCAGGTCGCCAGTGGTGGTGTCTACCCACATGATCACGGGCCGCCACAGGCGCACACACACACTCACACACATTCTCTAGGACACTACAGCTCCTACAGCAACCCAGCTCAGGACTTCAGCAGCGTTGGCCTTTATTCACCATCTTCATTCTCGCCAAAACTACGCAAGATGAGTCTCTCTCCCACAGGTGAGAAGTCTCTGTCTCTCTCTCTCTCTCTCTTGCACAGGTGAGAAGTGACTGTGCTTTATACAGGATGTTCTTGTGCTTTCCTTTTGTTTTAAAAAATATTTTATATCACAGTGATGTTAAATTCTCAAATCTGATTGGTCAAAAGGTGTTGATTAATACTCTATAACAGCAGTTCTGACAGTAGTTATGGCTGCAAGTAATATTTTATTTTCTGTTAATGCACTTGTCCCAATTATCGTTTCTATGGTAACAACTAACCTACAACTTTCATTAAATTTACTGTTCTATTCATTGTTGATCAATAAAAATTTTAACCATTGGCAAATTGCTCTGGTATAAGAGTTATGGTATAAAATAATAAACTTTGTGGTGTAACAGTAACTCCATTTCATCAGGCCGCATCATTCCTCCCCATCGTTGATCATTTTCCTGTAACGTCCCCAAGACTTTTATTCTTTCCTTAAACTACTGGACAGTAGTTGAATAAATTGATCCATTGCTACAGAGAAAAGTCTCAATTTACAAACTTATTTATTACTTTAAATGAAAGTAAATTAACGCTTTTGGTCTCAGAAACGCGCGAGTGTGTGAACTGCGGAGCCACTGCTACCCCTCTGTGGAGGCGCGATGGTACGGGCCACTATCTGTGCAATGCCTGCGGACTGTACCACAAGATGAACGGACAAAACAGACCTCTGATCCGGCCTAGAAAGAGACTGGTATGGCCTTTTTTGGTCCTAATCTAGCAGAAGATGGAGCGCTGATTGCAGGCAATTTAATCAGCCATTTAAATATCGAGTTAAAATGATAGGGTTTTTTTCATCGTTCTGTCTATCTATCCTCTCTCCTCTGTGACCTGTGTAGGTTGTGAGTAAGAGGGCAGGGACTCAGTGTGCCAACTGCCAGACGAGCACCACCACACTGTGGAGACGGAACGCCAGCGGGGAACCCGTGTGCAATGCCTGTGGGCTTTACTATAAACTCCACAATGTGAGAGCTCCTCTCTTTTACACTTCTATACTACTAAAGGAAGGCTGTCTGTCTCGCTGTCTCTCTGTCTGTCTGTCTGTCTGTTCACCTGTGCAAATCGACATGGTTGGACACACATACTCCATACTTTAATAATCATGGATTGGTGACACCACAGAGGCGCCCAAGACGACATTTGTGAGTTTTCAAAACATGGGATTAGAGCTAATCCATTACACTGTTCATTTCCCATAGACTACATGCTCAAGCTAGCACACTGCGCGAAGCCTTGGCGGGGAATCCCATCCCTGACTCGTCCGAGAGTTTCAATTGTATGGTGCCTCGCAATCAGCACTCCTCGCCAGAGACTTCTGCTAGGTCCAAGTCTACGTCACTAAGGAGACGTGATGAGCGCTTTACGTCATTTTGACAGGACACAGTGAAAACGTACCATATATAACACATGTGACCACTCAACTCTCCACTGGGCCATTCAGAGGAAATCAGGTTCACGGGCGATAACTAATATTTTTTTCATGACAAACGTATCCTTACACACCAACATCCTAGATTTCTAACTTTGTTTGGGGAAATACAGTATTGTCAAGTTATTCACACGGCAAAACAAGATAACTTGGAGAAAATAAGGATGAGAATTGAGTCTTGAGTTCTGGATATTGCAGGAGTTGGCAGAGGGGTGAAAAAAAGGGGAAAAAAAGGTTGATTCCAAGTAGACAATAGTGATAAAGTCACAAAGTGCTCTAGATGTTCCACAAAAAAAAAAAAAACACACACACACAAAGACCTGCATTTCTACGTTGCTCTGTTAACATACTTGGACGGAGTTAACACCCATCAACTCAACAAAAAAGCCATCACCTGTGAGTTTGAATCCTGGAGACGCCATAGCCATCTTCAGCTGGGAGTCAAAGGAGCAAAATTGGCTGGGATGACATACTCTCTCCCAAATATCCCTTTCCTTTGAGTGTGTTACGTTTCCCTGTGATGCACCATGAACAGAAATTTGAAAAGATGATACTGACCAGCTTCATGTGTCTCTCAGAACTTCACCCCATCTGGTTGATGCCTGTATTTTGACAAGGATGAGCTTTCACATGCTCATGCTCATCCTTCTTGAAAATATCAATTCAAACACCATCTGACAATCATCACAAACTTTAATATCTGTCTTCCAGATATGAAAAGCCGCAACGTTTATCATTTGTCCACTGATATTAAAGTTTCTTCCCTCAGGTGAACAGACCCCTCACGATGAAGAAGGACGGGATTCAGACACGCAACCGCAAGGTGTCGAGTAAGAGCAGGAAGGGGAGGAGGAGCACCGCTGTGGAGCTCGATGCATTCTCAGAGCCTTTGAAGGCCCCTGGGTCTGAGCAGCCTCTCGACACCTTTTCGCTGGGACCCTATAGCCACCCTGCGGGCACATCTGCTACGCTCCACGCCCCATCTCACCTTTCCTACCCATACCATCCTGCTGCTGCAGCCATCTTCTCCGGCATGGTGTAACAACGTTAAATGGACGCTGATGGAGTACTACACACTCACACAAAGTGAATTTGATTGTTTCCAAGAGCTAAAAAAAAAAACTTTTTTCTTTTTTTTCTAAATAGCATGCATCATGTTTCATATTCATATATGTGTGGATAAATACAAAAAGTAATGAGTGTTCTATTTTATTAATAATATTTGTACTTGATGTAAAGCCATTTCTTTCCTCTTCTTTTATTCATCGCCTGGGAGTCTTTACAGATGCCGTTTACTGGCTGGTGTGAATAAATTGTACAAATGAATACACATTTTTTTCTGTAATTCATCATGCAAATAAGTGCTCTGTGGTTTTTCCCCCCTTTTTTCATTCACAGACAAATCACTTTCAGGATTGGACACAACATAACCAAATGCGCCAATTTAAATAAAACTGTGTTGCTGAACACGACTACATTCCCAACGCTTTTCTTTTTTTTCCCCCCCTTTGAGGTTAGGACTGTCAGTAGCTCCATTGTCTACGCAGAAACTCTAATTGTCCGGACTGTGGATCACGAACGGTGCATACGCAAATCTGTCGCTTTCCATAGTGCGGAGGCGTGAACCTGAGCGATACGTCTCACCAGATTCAAATCTGTGGCTTTATGGAAACACTGAGCGAGTTAAAAGATCCATGTAGGGCTTGTGTGCATGTTCCAGTCCAGTCAGTGTGCAGCAACAAAAACCTCGCCTTGTCATGTAAATGCCATGACAAATTATAACATCTGGATACATCAGAACAAAGCCTGATTATTGCATGAGTTGATAATACATTTTCATATCGCACAAACTGCCAAACCTTCCAAATGATTTAGGTACAAAGTTGTGAGATTCTTCTCTTCAGCTTCATATTCAACCTTCGTGTGTTACTTCTTGAACAGTAATCAGGCTAGCTTGTCTGCTTCAAATGGCCTGAGAGCTGTGATTTGATTCTGTATCTTATGTTGACGTATTTCTTTTTGAAACAGGAAGTCAGGGAGGGAGTGTATCGAAGGGCATGACTGATTTTCAAGATAAGCTATACTTCCTACCATATCTAAAAACACTGGTATAACCAGACCGTCAATGACGGCGTAGCTCACTTGGGCTCCGTCTAGTCCAGAAGGAGCGATCTAAAGTGGGCCACCTTGAGCAAGCTATATACAAGCTATATATAGAAGCTATAAACATCCTAGGAATCCCAACCTATTTGCCAGAAAGAATCCAAAATGGTGAGGAATTGACCAAGAAGAAATTATTTTTTTTGTTGAACTACTCATTAAGGCTTAATTAGTCCATAACTTCATTAGTAATTGTAATTAAGCAAATCTGGGTAGAAGTTATATGCACCCTAGGTACCCCACCTTCATGCCAGAAAGAATCAGTCAGTGAAGAACAGAGAGAGAAGAGGCAATTTTCGTGAAATGTGGACGATGCCAGATGGACGATGGATGACACATCATGGGATAAGCTCATCACCTGTCAGCCAGATGAGATCATAATGAGGAGAAGAAAGAGGAGAGGAAAGTAAGAATGAACTAACAGTAGAGGAAAGAAATGAGAGAGACGGATAAACCAACAGGATGGGGAAGAGAAGTGGAAGTTGTGAATGAATTAATGAGACAAGAAGAAATTTGAACAAGAGAAGTGAGGAATTGAATGAATGAATGTGTTGGATAGTTTATGAATTAGCAGATTCATGGAAGAGCTGCTGTTCTTGCTGCTAGAAATCACTATTCTCCAAACCTAGACCCTCAAACAGAAGGACAGAAACAATGCACTGGCTACTCATGTGCTTGTATAACACATATTGAAAGTAATAAATAATATACCACAGAGGCTCACAGGTATGCAAATGTACTGAGTTGCAGTGTTGTTTCATAGTCCCTCTCAAGAATCAGCCATCCCAGTGTCCCAACAACCCAAACTGCAAAGTAAAATGACTTCCACCTTAGTCCAGGACAGCGTGCAGTGGTAGCTAGCAGTTGTGCCAAAACACACTACTTTTAGCCCACATTCTGGCCTCAAAGTCCTGTACAGACTCTTGGAGGTTCCTTGCACCTGGCATACCTGCTTTTTGCTGAAGTCTTAAACAGCCATGTTGGTCAGTGAGGCCTCTGCAGCTGTCCACTTCTTAGCTGTATTTAAACTCCAAGTGTTCACGGTAATGGCAAAGCTCCTCAACACCAGGGACAGATCCCACCCACCCACTTGGCCCCTTCAACCCCCTCTTTCCCTCTCTACTGCTAAGTCTCGAAGCTTAGAGATAAGAAACCATATGTGCTAAAGAAGGCAACTGGACTTGCTTGAAATCCTTGAAGACATCTCACCTCTCATCCAAAAGGCTTCTTCAGTTCTGTCTGACGAGTGGGGAGTTCCAGGTGTTTATCCTCTAGTGGACTGAAAGCAACTCCTAAAGAGAGTCGTTGAGGTCAAATGGGTCATTGACCCTCTCAGCCACTAGTCAGACGGAACTGAAGAAGCCTTTCAGATGAGACGAAACATTCTTCAAGGATTTCAAGCAAGTCCAGTTGCTTTCTTTAGAACCTACGGTTTACGATGACTTGGAAGCTTCACAGATGCATTTTCTCTTGAGTTTAGGATTACAATCCCACCTAGAGGGTTGGGTTTATTTTAAACTAACAAACTGTTACCTCTGTCAACTTTGTTGGAGGACATTATATTTTCGCCTCTGTCTGTTCCCAACATAACTCAAAACAGTGGACAGATTTTGATGAAATTTGGAGGAAAGGTGAGCCATGGGGCAAGGAACAATTGATTAGATTGTGATACAAATCTAGATATGTATGTGGATCCAGGATCATTTTTTTTAACTATTCCCAACATAGCTCAAAAAGTAGTGAACAGATTTTCATGAAGTTTGGTGGACAGCTTTAATATTATCCTAGGCTCAAGTGATTTTTATGATTTTGATGCTGATCAGGATCTAGATTCTGGATCCGGATCAATATTTTTATCAAGATAACTCAAAAGTAGTGAACAAAAATTTGATGAAATTTGGAGGAAAGATGGGCCAAGGAACAACTGATTAGATTTTGATGCAAATCTGGATATGTATGTGGATCCACTATCCAGATATGTATGCAGATCCAGGGTTTTTTTTTTTTTTTTTTTTAAACCTATTCCAAATGTAACTCAAAGTAGTGAATGGATTTTCATGAAATTCGGTGTACGGCTTTAGTATTGTCCTGGGTTCAAGTAATTTATGACTTTGATCCTGATCAAGCTCTAGATTTTGGATCTGGATCAATTTATCATAACTCAAAGTAGTGGACAGATTTTGATGAAATTTGGAGGAAAGGTGGACCATGGGGCAAGGAACAATTGATTAGATTTTGATGCAAATCTGGATATGTAAGCGGCTCCAAGATTTTTTTTTTTTTTTAAACTATTCCCAAGATAACTCAAAGTAGTGAACTGATTTTCATGAAATTTGGTGTACAGCTTTAGTATTATCCTAGGTCAAGTGATTTATGATTTTGATGCTGATCTAGATTTTGGATCTGGATCAAAATTATCAAGATAACTCACAAAATGGTGGATGGATTTTGATGAAAGTTGGTATGTTGCTTTATCCTAACCCAGCTTAGTATTGGTTAACTTTTGAAAGTGATCTGTATCTTCTGGACCCTGGATCCAGAAAACCATAATCGGATAAGTACCGGTCCGATTTCACCAAGTTGGTGACTGGCTTTCTCTTGATACTAGAAGGAAAAAAGTAAAGTTTGATGCCGATCCAGATCCAAATATAATTGTTTAATATCTGTAAGTGTTGGTCCATGTATAATTGAACCCCTGTATATTCAGTCAGTATATATGTGAATGGATCCACATCCCAGATTAATCAACATCTGGATATTGTAATATGTGCCTTGGTGGAGGTACACACTCCACCGAGTGTCCTAGTTGTATATGAGAAACCTTTGGATTGCATTAATACAGACCAGGTTCACACAGGAGATGACAAATTGCAGCCTTGTGCTGAAAAATCTGCTGATTGAATAAGCTTGCTGATGTACGGTAATAAGAGCTCTGTATGCTCCTCTTTGAACATAATTATTAGATCTAAAATAGAAACTGTGCAAGTACTTATGTTGATTTTGTGTGTAAGCAGTTATGTCTCATTTGATCTTGGAACAACTTCAAAATAGTTTCAAAAATAATTAATTCTGTTCAGAATCTAGTTAGTCTGGGTGCGATAACGCATAACATCTCTCACTAAAGTGAAAGGACAGACTGTAGCCAAATCAGCTCGTTAACAGACTTTCACAGCACACTAAATCCTGACTTCTCCAAACTCCTCTGAAAACATCAAACACTCATCTGATCATTTTAGTCCCATCTGGATGCGCATGTCTATGATGGGTTTTTTGTTTGTTTTTTCTTTGCCACTACTGCCTCAAATTTGGGAGGGGGGGTTGTCTGTCTGCTGTTGCTTGCTGTATTCAGTCTTGTAGTGTGCATCAGTGCCTCTCCTACAGATATTAAAGGCAGGAATCAGTAATTCATTTTAGAAGCAATTTCTTTTTTTAAATTCTTTTTACATACCAACAAAAATGAATAAATCAAATACTCTGACAATCAAACAAGGAAAATGGGGGGTAGTCATGGCCTGGAGGTTAGAGAAGCAGACTTAGGCCCAGGGTGTCGTTGGTTCGATTCCTGGGACTGGCAGGAAAAATGTGAGGGGTGATGAGTGAATGAACAGCACTTTCCCTTCCTTCTGTATTATGGCTGAAGTGCCCTTGAGCAAGGCACCTAACCCCTAACTGCTCCCTGGGTGCTGTAGCATAGCTGCCCATGGCTCTGGGGGTATCCAGTTATTTAGCACAAGTTCTAAAGTCTCTTAGCACAACTCTGGATTGTGGTCACAATCATCTAAAAAAATACTTATCTTGATATAGGAAAGGGTTTATTATAATTGTTTAGAGACTGGAAGCCGGATTTTCTGCTGCTCTGCATGTTAAAGGCGATACGTAGAACCATCCATTCATTATCTGTTCTACAGGGTCACAGGCAAGCTGGAGCCTATCCCAGCTGACTATGGGATATGACAAGTCGCCAGGTTATCGCAGGGCTGACACACATTCACATTCACACCTACATACGGTCAATTTAGAGCCACCAATTAGCCTAACCTGCATGTCTTTGGACTGTGGGGGGAAACTGGAGCACCCGGAGGAAAC
>JAODLJ010000002.1:56447918-56458139 GCA_027576115.1 Cathorops melanopus
GTCTCACTTTCGACATTTGATATGTTGTCTATGTTCTATTGTGAATACAATATCAGTTTTTGAGATTTGTAAATTATCGCATTCCGTTTTTATTTACAATTTGTACTTTGTCCCAACTTTTTTGGAATTGGGGTTGTACAGTCTGCCACTGTTGCTGAGTTGTTTTCTGCAGTTTTCTTTGTGAAAAACTCTAAGCTGCAACCCATCGGTGTCTTTTTGCTCACTTGTACCCAGCTTGAAGGCGCCACCATTTTTGTACAAGTTACCTATTAATTGTGCATTGCTCATCCAATCAACCGCACACAAAGCCAATCAGTGTGGAATATTCTTCTCTGACATCAGCTGTGAACTTCGGTCAAGTTCAGGTCCATAGGCTTGCATGGACTGTATTGATTACCTGCTCAATGGCTACAAAACACATGCATGTTGATTCTAGCTTTATACTGTCAGCCTAAATTGCATGCGTCATGGTGGCGGTTTAATGGGTAGCAGCATGTCACTAAGCATATTGGTAAATTCTTCGTTGGCAACCACGTGCCCAAAACTGCTTGCTTCATTGACCGCCGCCATGTTGGAGGATATACTGTACAATCAAACAATATAGCATCTATAAACAGCATTCCAAGCGATCAACATAACTTATTCAACTTATTTTAACTGACTGGATGGCCCTCCAAGAAAGTTACATTTAGAAGCTTGTAGTCATTTCTGAAATCTATTTTAAAACCAATCATTTTGACTGCTTCAAAAGACAAGTACCTAACACACTATATGGCACATTTAGTTATAAAAGAGCACTCACCAGACGAGGAGGCTGCAGTATTTGAGGTAGTAGATTGACATGAGTCTTGTTCAATTGACTCTGTGATCATTTGGGAAGATTTTTCAATAATTTTACATTTCTTTCTGCACTCTGTAAGCCTAGCATTTTGAGCTACCGCTTTAGTACCATCTTTGATTTTGTTGTGGCCCATATTTTGTGTTGGAGCCAGTCTGGATCCCTAAAATTGTGGAGCTCAGCTGGTTTTCCCTTAATGGAAAGAAAAAGCAAAATAAAAGCAGTGCCATCAAAAATTATATACAGTTCTATAAAATGAAATAATCATAGAAGCCTTTGATTGTTGGATCACACACTTGATGATCACAGCTTTGTCACGTTTGACAGCAGCGAGTTTCTGCACGGCCAGGCAATTAAACGATCCAATATTTCTTATACAGTATATTGCGATCTTTCATTAATAACGAGTGATGCCAGGCAAAACAAACCTTGCCCGGCAGCACTTATTTTATATGTTGATAATGGTAATATTTCTCAATCATCAACTGTCAGGTTATAGTCCTATGAAAATCCTGACCTTGAGTTTGACATTTCAAAGTCATTTAAGGTCAAAGGTCATGGCAGCAACTAAAAGGCCGGCTGGGACTTCTTATATGTTGATAACGGTAAACATCTGGTCATCATGAACCATTTTAAAGTTATAGCCCTTTGAAAACCCATGACCTTCAGTTTGACCTTTCAAGGTCACTCAAGGTTAAAGATCATGGTGCCAAATGAAAGCCCATATGGCACTTCCTATAAGTTGATAATGGTAAATCTGTCTACTATCAACCGTTTTCAAGTTACAGCCCTCTGGAAATCCATGACCTTGAGTTTGACCTTTCAAGGTCAAAGATCATGATGCCAAATGAAAGGCCATATGGGAGTTCCTATATGCTCATAACAGTAAACATTTGTCTCTTGGCAACCGCTTTTGAGTTATAATGGAAAATGTTATTTTGACCGAAATGTTGACCTTGACCTGATTCATTTAATCCAAAATTTAATCAGGTAATCTAAGGACCATTGCCCACCTACCCTGAAAATTTGAAGTCAATCGGTGCCACCGTCTAGATGCTAGATTGTTAACAGGCAGACACACAAACAAACAAAAACCACACTGAGTACAATACCTCACCCTGCTTGCTCCATCGTGGGTGAGGTGGTAATCAAGTAATTTCTGTATCATCAGACAGAAAACTGTGATTTGCAGTATATTCAGCCACTGGATCTTATTATCCCCTGCTTAAATGAAGTTTGGGCGGGGGATATAGAAACAGATTCCGTCCGTCCAGCTGTCCATCCAGTCACGTTTTCGTTTCCGGGCCATATCTTTAAAACTACTGAAGATCTCTTCATGAAACCTTGTATACATATCAAACAACATGTGAACTGGTGCCTTTTACTATTTTGGATTTTTGAAAAAAAAAAAAGTATTTTTCAAATTTTTACATAAAAAATAGACTTTGACTTAGTTTCTAAGAGCGATGTTCATTTCCGGAGCATATCTCCAAAACTGTTCATGATACGGATTTTAAACTTGGTATACATGTTAACAATGTGATGTCGATGTGCCTTTTCATACTAAGGAATTTGAGAGATTTTTTTTAATTTTTCATGTTTCCATGGAAACAATTTCAGACTCAGTCTCTCAGGTTAGTCTTAGGGGTAGGTTTTGTTTCCAGAGCAGAACTTGAAAACTAAGAGTGGTCTGGTCTTGAAAGTTGGTATATGTGTTGATTAAGTAATGTATATTTGCCTTTTGATTCTAAAAAATGTGAGAAATTTTAATTTTTAGCTCCCCTGGACCAAAAGTCTGATGGGTTTATGCCATGGGCTGCTGAGGTCAGTGTAAAGAGGTTGGGCTGGTTTCCTGCAGCAGAACTTGAAAGATGTGACATAATATCTTGAAACTTGATATATCATTGGTGTATAAGGCGGGGGATATAGATGACTCTGTATTCTTGTAACCCTTTTTATCAAACCCTTTTACCCTCCCTCTCTCTCTCTCTCTCTCTCTCTGTCTCTCTCAGGGAGGGGACTCTGCGTGTCGGGGATCGGGTATTGAGTGTCAACGGTGTTGCTTTAAACCGACGGAAACATGCCGATGCTCTCACTCTGCTCATGCAGAGCAGTCAGGAAGCTTATTTCCTCATTGAGTATGACATCAAGGTTATGGGTGAGCACACGTGCACACTGAAGCAAAAAACATTCACATTCTACTACTCTGTTTCACCTCGTTTCATAAACCAGCTGTACTTTCCCATACGACACACATGCAGAACCTAACAGTAATGTTGGCTGTAACACAACGACACTCTCTGTTTAATTCTCCAAATATTTATGTTGGTACTTGTATTTAGATTAACGCTGCTTTTGACTTGAGCCTATAACTCAGAATTTCCAAAATCTCACTTGGAAAAAGCAAAGAAAACACACCGTCAGTTCAGAACTCCTTCCTTATTTGGGAAGGTCTCTTCAACCTCAGGTTCACAGGACATGACATCGAATCAACATGGCCGCTCACACCATCAACAGTAAATAAATGATCATTTCACTATTTTAACTAGGTTATCGTAATGGTGCCGTCTTTCTGGGATATGTTTCCGAAAAACATAGTTGCTAACTACGATTGCAGTTTACATATTTCGATCCATGCAATTGCGATGCAAGTGTTTCCCAAAACCACAGTTCAAAGTATTGATGTACCTACGTTGGGAACTTACATAATACAAACCACTGTTAAAAGTAGACGGCCTTTCGATTTCATAAGATCGGTGAAATTTAATTCCCTCTGAAATTTGGTCACTGTGATATATGTTTATTTCTGTAATATCTAAAAAAAATATCAGGCCATTCTGTGGCTGGGAAATAATTTAATTTGAGGGGATTCCCGAGCAAATAATGCGCATGAAATCGCTCACTTTGTTCAGTCAAGCAGACAGAGGAAGTCCGTGTGCGCATGTGCAGGTTTACCAGCTTCTTTTTCTTTTCCTTCTTCTTTTGGGTTTTACGGCAGCTGGCATCCACAATGTTGCGTTACTGCCATCTACAGGTTTACCTTTGACTGTGCACTGACAGTTCCATCATACGAACAGCTGATCACACCGAGGTGCTCGCTGAGCGCCGATATTTATTAGTTTGGTCTTGCGTTTCCTTTCTTTCGTATATAACATAACGTCTTTTCTTCTCGCTTTCTTTCCATTACTGTAGTTGGTCTTTCACATTTCATTCGCACACTCACGTCCTCCATGTTTCTCTCCTGTTTCAAATTTGTATCCCATAATGCCTTGCACGAATGGGGAAAGCCCACCATGTCATGCATGATGTACTATCTTAAATTGGGTCATGGTGAAGCAGGAAAAAATAGCAGAGAATTTTGGGTCACGTGGCCTTAAATTCATTAATTGTTCTATTTAAAAAAACTAATAAAATTAGAAGTCTGTGATTTGAATTTAGTAGCTTTCAGTCCACTAAACACAAATAAGTGGGTGTCAGGGAAAATTATTTTTATGGCCTACACTTGAAAAAGCTGAAAGGCAGTCTAGCTTTAAGTGACACATAGTTTGACGGAGCTGTCGCAAACACTGTCATTAACGTGTTAAGATGTGTCGTTCAAACGACAGCTCTCTGTTCAGCAGGTCTTTTTCCACAAAACCAGACATCTCTATTGTAGAATCCCGAAATATTCATCTTTTTTTTTTTTTCAGAAACCGACATCCATTTTTCCCAGATGCCAACAACTCCATTTCAGCAAATCAGTGTTCCGAAGCTAGTGGCATCCTTCATCATGGCCACACCCATAATTTGTTGACATTTCTCAGTTTTCTAGTGAAATTGACATTTATTTCATCAAATAATGCATTAAAACAGAAAACTTTAATGATAAAGATGAACAGGTGACTGTATATTTCACAAGTGACTGTAAAAAGAAACCTAATCCAGTCAATTCAGTTCACTCACTAGCGACAAAAGCATTTCATGTAATGTGCGAAAACTCACCTACTTTTCTTGCGGACACAATGCATGTAACCTGTGTTTGGCAATTTCCCTGTCCGAGGAATGCTTGAATCAGTTTCCATCAGCCATGATAATTAGCATTTTATTGCATTTTTGAAGTTACATATGTACCTGTACTTATATTTGGATTTGTCTGTTTTTGCTCCCAAAGGTGATCGAAAACCTCTTCTTAGTTTTGTTTTAATGAAGTTTGGTTTTCAGATCATGACAATTAAATACTTAGTGCAAATCAATTCAGACTGCTCTGATTTGACATGATCATTTCTATCAGGGAAATAAGACAACAAACAATTAATTTACAGAAAACAAGAATCAATCAACATCGAAACACTAGTTGGTTAAATTCATATCACTGACCATACAGTTCGCTGTTTTGTAAATAAGTAAATACGTCAAACCCATGATCACTGATGTTAACTGGCTAGCTTATTGCTAACAAGCATGTGCCCATGTTTTTCCCTACTTTGTAGCTTAAACGCACTAAGATCGAAAATTCTAATTTCAGACTTTTCAGTTCCGAGTGAAGTTGAATGCAGCATTAACCCTCCAGTGGGCGTGGCATAATGCCTACAAACTTCCCACTTGTGTCAAGGACACTCGATTGCAGCCTGGACAACAAAGTGACAGGGCTATACATGTAACCATACACCCTTATGTCCAAGGGCTACACATGTAGCCACGTTCCATGGGTAATCGTTAGGGATAGGGTTGGGGCGGGGTTATGCATATAACCACATCCCTCTGTGTGCAGGGCTACACATGTAGGGACGCCCCATGGGTTATGGTTAGGGATAGGGCTATACATGTAGCCACACCCCTTTATAGCCAAGGTCTACAAATGTAGCCACACGCCATGGGTTATTGTTAGGGATATGGTTGAGGGCAGGGCTATATATGCAACCACACCCCTTTATGGCCAAGAACTACACATGTAGTCACACCCAAGTGTTATGGTTAAGGATATGGTTAGGGGCAGGGCTATATATGTAACCACATCCCTTTATGACCAAGGGCTACACATGTAGCCATGCCCCATGGGTTATAGTTAGGGAGAGGGTTAGGGGTGGGGTTATACATGTAGCCACACCCTTTTGTGGGCAGGGTTGCACATGTAGGCACACCCCATGGGTTAGGGTTAGGGATAGGGTTGGGGCGGGATTATACATGTATCCACACCCCTTTATGGCCAAGGGCTACACCTGTAGCCACGCCCCATGGGTTATGGTTATGGAGAGGGTTGGGGTGGGACAATATGCCACTACACCCCTTTATGGGCAGAGCTACATATGTAGCCATGCCCCATTGGTTATGGTTAGGGATATGGTTAGGGGTGGGGCTATATATATCACCACACACCTTTATGGGCACAGCTACATATATAACCATGCCCCATGGGTTATGGTTAGGGATAGGATTAGGGGTGGGATTATACATGTATCCACACGCCTTTGTAGGCAGGGATACACATGTAGCCACACCTCATTAGTTATGATTAGGGTTAGGGGTGGGGCTACATGTACCCTACCTCATTCTCTGGCCAGCAGCCGGGACCTTCTCACTTGTGTTGACTTTTTTGTTGCCTCCCACGGGATCCCTGTCAATTGCAAACCTCTCGTCTCAATAAGACGCCCTGTGAATTATTATACTCCATATAAATATATTCATTACCAAAGCTGTATTTAATCTCTTTTGGCCCCAAAATAAAGAAGAGTGTTTCTGATTTGCCACTGTGTGTGTTTGATCAGAGTCAGTGCAGCAGTCTTCAGGTCCTCTGCAGGTGGAGATCATGAAGAGTGCAGGCTCTGTACTGGGACTGAGCCTCACTACTGCCCTCTACAGGAACAAACACGTCGTTACAATCCAGAAAATCAAACCTGCCAGTGTTGCAGAGAGGTACACACACACACAGGTTCCATCTTAAAATCCAGCTATAGATGTTTAGGTACAAGATAGCTAGCTTTACCTGTGAAAATGATGAACATTTATTATTATGATTTTAAATGTTCTCTCAGAAATCCTAAATCCTTACTGAGTGAAATGGACTCGTATTACTTGTGAGCTCCTGAAGTTATAGAAGCAACCACTGATCTTGGCTGAACTTTCATACACCACTTTGTAAAATTACATCAGAAAAGTTCAGTTTAGCTTTGCATACAGTACACGCTTAAACAGTTAGAAATTGCGGCTTTTTCACTATTTAGCACTACACAGTTTGATTTTTAATGTCTCTTTCTGTGTGTGTGTGTGCGTGTCTGTCTCAGGTGTGGTGCTCTGCATGTAGGTGATATTCTCTTGGCTATAGATGGCATGAGCACTGAGCACTGCTCTTTAATGGAAGCTCAGCAGCTGCTGGCCAACTCCTCAGAGGTCACCAAACTCGAGATCCTGCCTTCTCCACACAGCCTACATGACACGGGTATACACACACACACACACACACACTACTCCTGTCTGACCTCTGTGCAGGCTGTGCTGTGTTTGTCGTGGCTGAAGGCAGACCTCTTTAGGCTACTCTTGTATGTGCAGTGAATCATTTATAATCCACCGAATGCTGTGGGCACACACACACCTCAAGCACATGCACAGAACACCAAATATTCCTCCCTGTTTTATTGTAATTTTAGAAGCAGCATTTCACAAAACAAAATGGCGAAAAATTTCATTTACACCATTTTCCCTACAGTCACCCCAAATCTAATTCATCAGTCAAGACATGTTTCGTGTCTTTTTTAACAAGCATGTCGAATGCATTACTCACTTGGCGCCAAAGACATCGTTCTGCGATCAACTGTCAAATAAAAATTCAAGTGAAATGATGAATATATGATCATTTGAATTGTTTATACATTTCTACAATATATAATTCTGCCTTCAATAGTCTCATTCCCGAGTGTGCCATGCCGAGGAGAAAAAGGGTTTTCCGTGCAGTTAGTTTGTTTGCTTTAACCAGGAGTGTGCAAAATCTATTGACCTGATTTCCATGAAACTTGGTGGAAGGGTGTAGAATGGGCCAAGGAAGAACTCATTAAATTTTGGTGCAAATCCAAGTATTTAGTTCATCTTTTGCTACCGTTGCAAGATACGGTATTTAGCCTTGGTTGATGTCTGCGCTGAACAATGCCATACATCTTAAAAGCCAGTAGATGGCAGTAAAGTTCAATAGCGACAAAACATAACCAATGTAGAAACATGATGACTCCGTATCATGATCCACATTCACAGGTACAAGTAATCCCCTAGGATACATATGTAGAAACATAACACTGATAGTTTAGGAAATATATTCAGACATATAACTATATTTGGCAAAGCCATGGCCTAATGGTTAGAGAAGCAGCTTTGGGGCAAAAAGGTTGCTGGTTCGATTCCCTAGACCAACAAGAGTGGCTGAAGTGCTGTTAAGCAAGGCACCTTACCCTCAACCGCTACTCTGGGTATTTTGTATGGTGCTCTGAATAAGAGTGTCTGTTAAATGCCTGTAATGTAATATAAAGTGGAAAATAGAAGACTTGACTCTTGTCCTTTGCAGAAGTCTGTGCTTTCAGTGTGCCCTTCTAGTTAATAAGCTTTTGGTCACACTACAGCTTGTGATGACTTGGCGATGAAAAATTGGTAGCATCCCCACCAATCATGTGATCCACAGCGAATGTTCTCCGAGCTTCACAAGTTGTTTTTTGGTGTGTCTCCACCTCATGAGTGGCCAAAAACGTTACAAAAATTTTCATTGCATGCATTAAAATTCTGTGGTGATGTTTTCATCAGTAAACTAAGCAGCGAATACTCGCAGATGGGTTTGGGAATACTTCCCAAAGCTCAGGGAAGCGTTGCCACTACATGCCTCATTTTCATTGATAAGCTGTCGCAAATCATCGTGAGCTGTAGTGTGACCATAGCCTAAGCTTGAAAACTAAAAACAGTTTCGGAGGCATGCAGCTGACACCATGCGATAAGTTTTGCTCGTTAGCTATATTAGCCTCGTAGCTCAAGTGCAACTCAAAAGAAACTGTTTTGGTCCTCGTATCCAGTTTTCAATACTGAACTCAGTGTGTGTTTGTAGAGCCAGAGTCGGAGTGTATCACACTCAGAGGGTGTGACAGATCTGAACTACTGGTTAACGCAAACCCAAACAGCATTTTTCTTTCCACTGTTTACCACTTAAACTGATAAATCTGACAGATGATAAAATTGGGCACCAGCTCCACCACTGCTGCATGTCTTATACCTTCTTCAAGCTCTGCTGTCAGTGCATGTGACATGGAGACGAGTCTGAGCTGAGCTTCAGCCACCAGGGAGAAAGAGAGAGAAAGAGAGAGAATAGATTAATATGAGAGAACGAATGCCTGTTTGTGATTCAGGTCCAGCAAGATTCAGAAACTCAAGCTCCATGCTCAAACTGACTAAATGGTTTTGTTGGTAGAATAAATTTGGGACAATAAATTTGGGAAAGATTAAAAATCTACATAGCTGAGGCGACATAGTGATTATTTTTTCATTAGGTTTGACCAACAATTAATTTATTAAAGCTAAAATTTAATGTCTCCAGATCTCTTTCATGGTCATGAGATACTTAGATGGTCATGAGGCATCAGTTTATTTTAAAGTATTGAGCCAGAGAAGGCAATTGAATTTAATGGTTTTGTCATGGGTGTCATGGGTGGGAGTGGAGCGGAGCCCCTAAACGGCTGCATACGTTCAAATTTTTTTAATTTTTTTTATTCAAACAACTGTTTCTTGTTTGTTTTTATAGTTATTAAGGCTTTAGTAATGACTTTGGTTTACTCGAAACCGGCTTTACTAGCCATTTTACGATCGCGACGTTTGCCATGGAAGCCACTCAACCGACAACTATGGAAGTTGGGAACTCAACTTGGGATATTGAAATACAGGCCGACACGCTGGGGGTGCAGAAGAGGATTAAGTAAGTCTTGCAACCTTTCTCCTTGCTGAACATCTACCATGATATCGTCAATATCTACTGAAGATGGATTTTGTGATCAAGAAAATCGTGATGAAGAACGTGATTTGCATACTAGTGCGGCCACTTTATTAAATATTCAAGTTAACACCTATGCAAGCGGAAATACCAACAACTGCATTCCAGCTTCTTACTCGCCTGTGCTTGGCGATGGCTCGCGTGGCTTCTTAACACCATGCGTGGCGGTCCCTGGAGGGACGTTATTGTCTACTTCAACAATCAGTTTTTTACCGTCTGCTGATTTCGGGATCGATCCCGCGAGTTTCACGGGTATCGTAAATAAATCGCCTATATGTCGTCGCTCTAGTCAAAACCACAAGAATCTTGTTCCTCTTAAACGTGTTCAGTTTTCACGCTCCTCACAGAGGAAAACGTCCATCATTTTTGGGAATGTCAATGCTCGATCTCT
>JAODLJ010000002.1:56783774-56795963 GCA_027576115.1 Cathorops melanopus
AGGCAGGGTGGATATGTGTGGAGGCAGGGTGGAGATGTGTGGAGATGTGTAGAGTCGGGGTGGAGATGTGTAGAGGCAGGGTGGAGATGTGTAGAGGCAGGGTGGAGATGTGTAGAGGCAGGGTGGAGATGTGTAGAGCCAGGGTGGAGATGTCTAGAGGCAGGTGGAGATGTGTGGGGATGTGTGGAGGCAGGTGGAGATATGTGGAGATGTGTAGAGGCAGGGTGGAGATGTGTGGAGATGTCTAGAGGCAGGTGGGGATGTGTGGAGGCAGGTGGAGATGGTGTGAGGATATGTGGAGATATGTAGAGGCAAGGTGGAGACATGTGGGGATGTGTGGATGCAGGTAGAAATGGTGTGGAGATGTGTAGAGTCAGGGTGGAGATGTGTGGAGATGTGTAGTGTCGGGGTGGAGACGTGTAGAATCAGGGTGGAGATGTGTGGAGATGTGTAGAGTCGGGGTGGTGATGTGTAGAACCAGGGTGGAGATGTGTGGAGATGTGTAGAGTCTGGGTGGTGATGTGTGGAGATGTGTAGAGTTGGGGTGGAGATGTGTAGAGTCAGGGTGTAGATTCAGGGTGGAGATGTGTGGAGATGTGTAGAGTCGGGGTGGAGATGTGTAGAACCAGGGTGGAGATGTGTAGATTCAGGGTGGAGATGTGTGGAGATGTGTAGAGTCGGGGTGGAGATGTGTAGAGTTGGGGTGGAGATGTGTGGAGATGTGTAGATTCAGGGTGGAGATGTGTAGATTCAGGGTGGAGATGTGTAGAGCCAGGGTGGAGATGTGTGGAGATGTGTAGAGTCGGGGTGGAGATGTGTAGAGTTGGGGTGGAGATGTGTAGAGCCAGGGTGGAGATGTGTGGAGATGTGTACATTCAGGGTGGAGATGTGGAGATTCAGGGTGGAGATGTGTGGAGATGCGTAGATTCAGGGTGGAGATGTGTGGAGATGCGTAGATTCAGGGTGGAGATGTGTAGATTCAGGGTGGAGATGTGTAGAGCCAGGGTGGAGATGTGTAGAGCCAGGGTGGAGATGTGTGGAGATGTGTAAAGCCAGGGTGGAGATGTGTGGAGATGTGTAGATTCAGGGTGGAGATGTGTGGAGTGGGGGTGGGGGACGGTTAATAGCAGCGGTTTTCAGGGAGGGGAGTCACACAGCAGCCGCGTCTTTGTGCTGCTCTAATCCTCCAAGCCAACACAGCTTTGGCCAGGTTTCATTGGGAAAGTGGCATGAAATAAGTGCTTTATTTCTTTGCAGCAAATCTGCGCTAATCCCGCAGGCCAAGGAGACAAAGGCTTCTGAGCCAAGAGCTTTAAACGGGGTTCAGGGCCTGAGCGCCACCCGAGCTCTTCTAAATGACTTACTTTACACTGACGCTAACACACACTGACAGGCAAGAACACTGCACAGAACAGAAGAGGGACAGAAAGAACAGGAGATGAATACGAGAAGAAACGAGAAAGAAATCACACAGTCTGGAGGCAGGTAGCAGGAAACTCATGAGAAAATATCAGAACTGAGTTTTAAAAGAATTCCCGTCACATTTCTACATCTGCGTTATAAATCTTAACTCTGTGAAGAAAAATAACACCCAGAACAATCTGATGAAAGAAGTGTATTTATTTTCAGGTGTATAACGCATTACAGTTCAGTCAGATAATGTGTCTATGGTGTATATGATTGAGGGCAAAAGTTTGCACCCCTCTTGGGTGATGATGAAAAGAGAATTAAAAAGTAAAAAAAAAAAAGAAGAAGGAGCAAAAAAAGGTGAGAAAAGAACATGAGAAATAGAAAACAAATGAAAAGAGGAAAAAAGAAGAGGGGAGAAAAGAAGGAAGAGGAAACCTGTAAAGGCAAAAGAAAGCAGAAGGAAAAAGAAAAATAGTACAAAAGGAAAAATACAGTAGAAAGAAATCTAAATTTGAAAGCAAAAGTTTGCAAAAAAGAAAAGAAAAATGAGACTACAGAAAAGCATCCACGATAAAGAGAAGAAAGAGTTGAGAAAAAATGTGAGAAAGTGAAAGAAAACAATAAAATAGAGAAAACAAAAATGAAAAACAAAATGAAAAATAAAGGAATTTTTTTTTTTTTTAATTTACCAAAAATCAAATTCAGTAGGAAGAGACATAAACTTCAGTGCAAAAGTTTGCAAGATGAATTGGTGGAAAAGAAAAGAACAGATGAAGAAAAGAAAGCAGAAAAGTATACACGGGAACGAGAGTAAAAGAAAAGGAAGGAAAAAAGAAGTGAGGGAAAAGAAAACACATGCAAAGTAGGAGGGAGACTTTTCCGAACGAGAAGGAGTTTAAAAAAACAAACAGAAAAACAGTTGGAAAAAGAATATAGTACAAGAGGAAAACTTCAGTAGACATACGTTTGAGTGCAAAAGTTTGCATCCCCCTTGGGTAAAAGTAAATGAATAAACACAATCACAAGCGTAAGACGAAAAACAAGATATTTTCATTATTAATATGTTAAACTATGTACATGCAGTACTTATTTGTGACAATGAATGAACCTAAATAAACTGATTTCTTTTTGTCGTGAGGGTGTACAAACATTTGCACGCTACTGTATCCAGTATTCGGATGAGAATTCCATTACTGGAAAGGAAAAGGATGCAGTGTGTGTTCTCGGTTCTCTGTGTGGCACTCATGGGTGAAGGATAAGGAACACACACACACACACACACACACACACACACACACACACACACACATATACCCGTGGGAAAGACAGCAGTGTCCTAAGCTGTGCAGTTTCATCAGGCTTTAGTGGAATTTACATGTTTAAGACTCTGGAGCTGTGCAGAAGATGATCTGGTTTGAGCCGGTTTAAGCGCTTAGTGAGAAAATGGCACGTTGTACAGGTGGGAATAGAGACACCCAACAAACAGTGTGTAAGGAATAAAACACTTCAGGGTTGTGACGATGGAGGAAAATAATCAACAACTAGGTGGTATAATGAAGCGGAATTACTGTCACCACCGCAAAGTATTTTATTCCCCTTGTATCAATGCCAGCGATGACAATTTTTTAATTCTGAATGTTGTTATACTTTTTATCCATTTCTAGTTACATTTAATGTTGTGGAATGAATGAATGAATGAATGAATGTTTCTTCAGTTGTCACTCTGTCGGCAGATGCTAAATAAAGTCAAACCCTAGAACGAAGTGTTCCGCCATCAGGAATAATTTGAAATAAAAATCATTTCAGAGGACCCTTGGAGAACCCAAATTGGAGAACCATTCTTTTCAAAGAACGCACCGACTACTAAGACAGATTAGCTAAATGTTAAATCTTTGCTTGGCATGTTTTCAGTATTAAGAAGATTAAAAAACGAGACCTTCAATGACGGCGTAGCTCACTCGGGCCCCGACTAGTCCAGAAGGAACGATCTAAAGTGGGCCACCTTCCTTGCACAATAAATACCGCAAGCTATATACACTATATACAAGCTATATATAGGAGCAATATCCACCCTAGGAATACCGACCTATTTGCCAGAAAGAATCCAAAATGGTGAGGAATTGACTGAGAAGAAGTGATTTTTCTTTGTTGAACTGCTCATTAAGGCTTAATTAGTCCATAACTTCATTAATAATTGTAATTACGCAAATCAGGGTAGAAGTTCTATGCACCCTCGGTACCCCTACCTTCATGCCAGAAAGAATCAAAATTGAAGAAATGAAGAATTGAGGGAGAAAAAGGGTTATTGATTAGTGTGGAAACTGCTTGTTATGGATTGATTAATTATACCATATCGTCATTATTAATTGCAATTATGCAAATCTGGGTTGATGTTATATGCACCCCAGGCAGACCCACCTTCCTGCCAAAGAGAATAAAAATCGGTGAAGAACTGAGAGAGAAGAAGCGATTTTCGTGAAATGTAGATGACGGATGACAGACAGACAATGAACAATGGATAACATATGATAGCATAAGGTCATCGCCTGTCAGCTGGATGAGCAAATAACCAATACGTTGGAGTTTAGTACCACACACGTACCCACTTCAAGGGTTCTTTAAGGGTTCTTGTGCTAATTAAAGGTTTTTAGCTTCAACAAAGGGATCTACATTGAACCTTTTCTCCAAGATGGACAACTGAAGAAGCTTTAAGAATTTTTTTAAAATGTGTAATGGCATGCACAAAAAAAAAATTCAAGATGACCAGTTTCATCTCAAGGGTTCTTAAAGGGTTCTTGGGCTAATTAAAGGTTCTTAGCTTCAACAAAAGGATCTACATTAAACCTTTTCTCCAAGATGGACAAATAAAGAAGCTTTAAGATTTTTTTTTTTTCATAAAAGTGTAATGGCATGCACAAAAAAGAAAAAATTCAAGATGACCAGTTTCATCTCAAGGGTTCCTTAAGGGTTCTTGTGCTAATTAAAGGTTCTTAGCTTCAACAAAGGGCTCTACATTGAACCTTTTCTCCAAGATGGACAACTGAAGAAGCTTTAAGATTTTTTTTTTTAAAGTGTAATGGCATGCAAAAAGAAAAAAGAAAAAAATCAAGATGACCAGTTTCATCTCAAGAGTTCCTTAAGGGTTCTTGTGCTAATTAAAGGTTCTTAGTTTCAACAAAGGGTTCTACATGGAACCTTTTCTCCAAGATGGACAACTGAAGAAGCTTTAAGAATTAAAACTTTAAAAAAAAAAAAAAAAGTATAATGGCATATACCAAAACATTCAAGACGACCAGTTTCATCTCATCTGGTTTGATTCCAGCCAAGATGTTTCAATGTTTGGATTTCTTTCACAACAGTTCAGATAAACTCCAGAACCTGTTAGCAGAGTAAAGTGTTCAGGAACACGCTGCACAGCACCGGGGTGAGGACCAGCAGAAAAGCCTGCAGACAGAAAGCAGTCAAAAAGGCCAGTTTAATGTTATTATAACGAGGCCAGCTCCAGAGATTATCTCAGCACATTGTATTAATTGTTTGAACAGAGAAGCGCAGTGCTTTTGGAGACCAGATCCTTTACCGAAATCTCTCAAGTTCAATAGTTTCAGGGGGGAAAAAAAATCCAAGCCCTCCAAATCTCCTACTTCTTCTTCTTCTTCCTCCTCCTCCTCCGCCTGCTCTCTAATCCGAGCTAATGCCTTTCTCTCTATTGGCTAATGGCCGAGGGAGGACAGAGCGCTGCGTCTTAAATAGTGTGGCTGCTGTTTGGGCTTTACAGACTTTATCCAGAAACACACACTCAGGAGTGTAGGATTATTGAGAGTGAGATTATTTTTCAAGCCTTTTTTAACTCTTTCTCCAGGTAAATGTTTATTAATATTATATTATATTATATTATATTATATTATATTATATTATATTATATTATATTATATATTTAGTGATGTACTGTATACAGCAGCCTTGAACTACAAGCTCTGAAAAAAACTCAATAATGTGCTGTCATTATTTTCTTATTTATTTGCAATATATGACATAATAACTCAGTATTTCAATGATATGTTCTTATATCAGTGTAATATCTTGTTATTTTGATATTAAGTCATTTTTTTTTCAAAGTATTATCTCCTAAGTTTGACTTAATGATTTATTTCAAGAGATTATCTTGCTGTTGCAGCTTATGAACCCAACTGTTATTACGACTTAATAACTCATTATTTGGCTCATTATTGTCCCTGAATCAGCAAATTGAATGGAAATAAAGTTTTATTATACAATAACAGATAACTAATAATAATTTGCAATTTTAAGCTATTATGTACAGTAGTAATGTTATCTTAGTATCTTGTAATTATCTCATTATTAAAAGAAATTACGCCATTCTTTTTGCCTTAATCCCTTCATTTCAGCGTATTAACCAGATATATTTGGTTTCTTTAAGTAATAGAGTTCATTTTTGAATTATCTTGTTATTTTCTTGTCATTGTAATGTTATAAACTTAACATTTAACACAAGCTCACAGTCTCACAGCAGTCTGTCTCAGAGGCAGAAGCTTTAAACCACAAGAAAAAAAGTAGTGTTTCAGTTTCAAGTTTGGGTTTCAAGGCAAAAGAACAACCTTAGGAGCATCTCACGTCTAAATCTTTGTCTTAGAACATTTTAATGAAACATTTTTCTGTCATTTCTTTACTCTGACTTTATAACTGGAGGTTAACTTGTGATGTTGGGTTGTGTTGACAGTCAGGAGTGATGAATTCTGCGTATTTTTGTGCTCTTCACCCTGCACTGTGCTTGGACCTCCACCAGCAGATGGCTCAGCAGTACCGGCTTCACACTCACACCGTCACCATAGCCGAGAGACTCGCAGGTAAAAAAAAAAAAAACCCACCCCACAACCTTGTTTTACATTTTACACTTCTATAACAGAAATATAGTGCAGGTGAGGCTATGGTTGAGTGCAAAAGTTTGTACACCTATAGGGCAAAATAATAAAACACACATTAAACAGTATCTACATTAATGCTAAGAAAAACACAATTATATTAGTTCAAAAGTTTCCAAATGTGACAAAGTTCTTGAATAAATAATTCACATTCTTATGTTATCTTTTGGACTTTTTTTTTTTTTTAAGCTTTTTTTTTTCAACCCAAATGTTAGAGAGGGTTTTTTCCCCCATTGGTTCATACCAATCTCTATTTTTTGCTATAGAACTTTATTATAAATGCAAACTATTTTTAAAAACTATTACGTTTATTAAATTTAACATTTGGCTTTAAACACATGCTTTAAAAAGTCCAAAAGATAAGATAAGAATGTTAATTATAAGAATGTTAATTGCTTTTCAAAGGGGAAGCCATGGCCTAATGGTTAGAGAAGCAGCTTTGGGATCAAAAGGTCATTGGTTCAATTCCCTGGACTGGCAAGAATGGCTGAGCTGCACTTGAGCAAGGCACTGAACCCCAGGCTGGTCTGGATGTGTTGTATGTTGCTCTGGATAAGAGTGTCTGCTAAGACTTTTTCTAATAAATGTAAAAAAAAAAAAAGCTTATATAATTTTATTAATTATACAATTTTAATTATACAATAAACAACTGTGATTTGCAAAAAAAAAAAAACATGCAAAGGATCTAGTTTACTAAGAAAAAAAATCAGTTCAAAGGTATTTCTGTACATTAATGTTGCTACAATAAACATACAAATCAATTTTTATTTCTAAAAAAATTCTTTATATATAGTCTAGGTATCGAGACAGACTTCTTTTTTTGATTTAAGACTTTTTAATTTTAGTTCTACATATATATTTGAAGAATCATTTATTATTTATTTATCAGATCTATTTTATATTATTTTATTAGTTTTTAAACACAATTTGCCTCAATCAGTGGCAAGCTTTTTTTAATTAAAGACTCAATTTATCATTTTTTAAAGGTTTTTGTGCATATATTAATCTCAGGATTTTGCATATATCTCATCTCATCTCATTATCTCTAGCCACTTTATCCTGTTCTACAGGGTCACAGGCAAGCTGGAGGCTATCCCAGCTGACTACGGGCGAAAAGCGGGGTAGATTTTGCATATATGTTAAACAATTGTTATTCATAATAATATTATTCAATAGCTCAAACTTTTATTTTTGGGGGGTTTTTTTATTTTAAATTTAGGCTTCTGTTGGCGGTTTTCTGGCCCAGAAAAATTAGCCCCACCTCCAGCTGGTATTTAGCTTAACTATTAGTTGCCTATTTCTAATTAATGAATTGATTAATTAATTAATTAATTAATGTTGAAGAAACACCAAATCATTGCAAAAAAAAAGCAACAAACAAATGAAAAGTGAAAAAAAGAAAAAAAAATGAAACAAATTAGAAAAATAAATCAAATCATTGCAAAATTAAAACAAACGAAAAGTGAAAAAAAAACAAGTGAAAAATTGAAAAAAACAAATGAAAAAAGAAACAAATGAAAAGTGAAAAACAAGTGAAAAAGTGATTAAAAAACAAATAAAAAAAAGAAACAAATAAAAAAATAAATCACTGCAAAAAAAAACCAAACAAATGAAAATTGAAAAAAAACAAGTGAAAAAATGAAACAAATGAAAAAAAAAAACAAATCATTGCAAAAAAAAACAACAAACAAATGAAAAATGAAAAAAAAAAAAGTAAAAAAGTGAGAAAAAAAACAAATGAAAAAAATAATTGCAGTGAAACCTTGCAGTTTGCCTCACAGGCAGCAGAGGGGTCTAAAAATCCAAACGCCACCTTTAAGAAACCTCAGAAGAACTAAAAATCATCATCAAGTATCACATTATTACATTTCATCATATAACACACAGAGGCACATACTCAGAAAGTCTCCTTTTTTCTGTTTAGCATCAGTGAAAGTCTAATCAGTGTGTCTGTGTGCACTTCAGAGCTGATCCTTGAGGCACGTGATGGGGGTCAGCAGAAGCAGCGGAGGAGCAGGACGGCGTTCAGCGTGTCCCAGCTGCAGGCTCTGGAGAAAGCTTTCCAACAAACCCAGTATCCTGATGTGGCCATGAGGGAGAGACTGGCCGTCTGTATCAACCTCCCTGAAGCTCGCATTCAGGTGAGAACACTGTCCACAACACTGCGAGCTTCCTGCGTGTTCTTCATGTTCTTCATCTTCATGTTCTTATACACAGCATATTCCTGCGAGTCCAGACTGCAAAAGTTGGACGTGAACATATTTCTTCGCTCTGTTTGGCATCTTAAACCTCACTCTCTTCGAGCTACTCTTATAGCTCCTAAACATTCTGGCCGATATGACAAAAATATCACATCACGATACTTGAACAAATTTCTACGATCCAGGACTGCTAACAAACCTCAAGCAAAACAATAGTGTCGCATTAAAAAAAAAAACCTATAGAACTGAGTCTGATTTTGTTTAATGTTCGTAAAATAAAATTATTAAAATGGAAAAGGTGAAAAATAATATTTGATTGTTATAAATCAAATATTTAACAGTTATTCCACGAAATCAAGTCGTATATGAGCTGATAGCTGATGAGGCGCGTAGCACCGAGCTGGCTATAATCCATGTACAACGAGATTGAATGGAATAATTGTTTTATTCTATCCACCTTCACTGGATTTTGAGAAACAGAGCGTTTTTATTTTTTGCAAATTCGATAAATAAAATCTTTATACAAAACATCCGACAAAATCATTTCCACTTAGAATGTAAACAAACCGGTGAAATGACAGGACCAATTTATGTAAAATGCTATAATAATAATAATAATAATAATAATAATTCTTGAAAAATTAAAAAAAGATACGTTCTTACCATCAAATACTTTCATTCCAAATTTTGTTACTTTTTTATTGTATTTTTTGAAGTTTTGTTTTCGAGTCGAGTTTTTATTTCGTCCTCGATTGATTTAGCAACACGCTCTGCCATTTTGTTTTTCTCTACTCACAGTATATGAGCTGATATCTTCGTAGTAGAGGAGCCAATCAGAGCGTGCGATTGCTCATATCCAGTGAACATGGCTAGAATAATATAATAATATCAACAACTATGTTTTAGACCAGAATTATAATGGCATAAAGGCTATCAGATTCAAATATTATGAATCATTGGAGAGTTAATCCCATAACACCCAGCTGCTACCTGTTCTATCACCGTATTCCATCTGTCGTGGACAAAAAGCCTAAATGTAAATGTTGCTATGCTTTTTTTTTTCCAGGTGTGGTTCAAGAACAGGCGTGCAAAGTTCCGCAAAGGACAGCGATTCACTCCTTTCCCGAAAAGACGTATTCCAGAAGACACCAAACAAGCGAAAGCTGAGCTCTCAGAAGAAGAGAAAAGCAACAAGCAAGAAACAAGACTTTCAGACAACAATCAGTGCTCACGAGCTAGTTGTGTCAGCACTTCCACAGACAACATGGCTCGTTTCCAGACTCCGTGTCGGCTAAGTTCTCTATCTTCTCTCCAACCATTCGTATATGGAGAACAGCACAAGCATCCAAGCCTTGTCTCTACGAGTCTGCCTCTGCCGTTCTCTGCTTCCTTCTTACCTTTCATGCAGCCTCACAGCAGTACACCAGATGTCATGCCAATGCATAAATGCAGCAGCCTTGGGCTATATATTAAATCTATGGCACATCCATGTCTGGACTTGTAGCTGCACCACCCAAAAAAAAGAAAACACAAAACACAAACCTTGTTGAGCCAGTTATTGGTGTGAGGAGAGGAACAGGTGCTCCTGGGTTGTAAGAAAGTTCACATTAGGGCTGTAGTGTTCAAAACCGCTGTTAAACGACCCCTTGACTCAAACGTTTACACGTCTGCCAACATGACGTGATTTTTTAAAAGCACTTTTTATAAATACAAACCTCATTTTGTAAATTGCAAAGAAAAAAAAGCACTGTAGGTATAACATCCCGTTGTTCTCATTATGCTGGAAAGTATTGGCACCTTACAAAACTGGTGCAACTTGATCAAATGTTTGCCTGGGCATCTGCTGCTGATGTAATAATGTAATAACCAGACTGATTGTGTTCATGAAATAAAGTTTACCCAAATCCTAGCCACAAACAGGAGCCAGTCCTTGGATACCGGTATGTGTTTGAACAAAGTTAAACACCACAAAGTGCTGATCATTATATATACATTCATTTTCAATGCCATTGAGCTACTCCGATGACTGATATTCCTATTGTGTGGTGACGCACATAAAGCTGGGTATTACAATGCATGCAAACTCTTCCTGCGTCAACAGGCTGCTGGACACCATGACATCATCACAGGTGGGTAAAAAAAAAGAAAAGAAAAAGATGATCTGTGTTCGAGCGCTTGCTCACTGGTTGCCACATAATAAGTACCCACAAGTAGAGGCAATGAGTCATCGTTTTTATGCAGGCACTTGTTTTGTTTATATGACACTAATTGCAGAAAGAAGATTTCTTTTGCATGCTGTATCCAGGAAAACAAAGATATGGAAATGAAAATGGAGCAAAAACCCATCCATCCATTATCTGTAACTGCTTATCCTGTGTAGGGTTGTGGGCAAGCTGGAGCCTATCCCAGCTGACTATGGGCGAGAGGCGGGGTACATCCTGGACAAGTCACCAGATCATCACAGGGCTGACACATAGAGACAAACAACCATTCACACTCACATTCACATGTACAGTCAATTTAGAGCCACCAATTAACCTAACCAACATGTCTTTGGACCATGAGGGAAACCGGAGCACCCAGAGGAAACCCACACAGACACGGGGAGAATATGCAAACTCCACACAGAAAGGCCCTCGTCAGCCACTGGGCTCAAACCCAGAACCTTCTTGCTGTGAGGCAACAGTTCTAACCACTACACCACCATGCCACCCCTATTGCATATTTCTTTATTGTGAAGGGGTATCAGAGGTTTTCTCCATGCATTTTCTCCAAACATTATTTATGCTGTTTATCCATCAGGGTCACATGGGAAGCTGGAGCTAATCTCAGCTGACTTCAGCTGAGAGGTGAGGTACATCCTGGTTAGGTCACTAATCAATCGTAGGGCTTACACAGGGAACGAACAACCATTCAGACCTATGGGCAATTTAGAGTAGCCAGTTGTCCTAATCTGCATGTTGTTGGACTATAGGAGGAAACCAGAGCACCTGGAGGAAACCTACACAGGCAAGGGAGAACATGCAAATTCCACACAAGGTTCAAACCCAGAAATTTCTTGCTATGAGGTGACAGTGCAAACCACACTGCACCACCACGACAACCAGATAGATAGAATTTAAATAAAAAGTCTGTCCTTTGATGGTAGGTGGCAAGCACTCCTTATATTCCCCTATGACGTAGTCAGCTCTTGTACATAATCTTTTGTACTGAGACACCAGTAAGATGCTGACCTCTTCTGCTCCTTGGATCTGCCTGATCCATCCTGATGCCCTACATCTGGCTGGAGTCTCATCACATCGCTCCTGTAGAGGACGGCCCCATACGGACAGTCGAAAGTCGCACTTGAAAGATGCTCTGGACACTTACAGTAATGCCTCTATGTCTGAGGACTACAGTTGACTTGCAAACTTTAGGACTGCAGGTGGTTATCATGAACAGTTTTGCACTCAAGTTTCCATTAATGAAGAGATTATAACTTCAACAAAACAGACTTCACGTTAAAATTATAATGAATTTGCTGGTTTCATAGTTATACTTTGTGACTCTATAGGACACAGTCATAGAAGCAAGTTATTTATAATCATGCTATCTGTTATCACCCAGATGAGGATGGGTTCCCTTTTGAATCCGGTTCC